>JASVEL010012866.1:0-304078 GCA_032618575.1 Nicotiana noctiflora | reverse complement strand
CGCTTGCCTCGCAAATCAATCTCCTCGGGTGCCAAATCTGCTCAAAATCATAGAGAATGCATCAATATATGCTAATTTCACGAAATTCATCCGAAATAACCCAAATTATAACAAAACCCACAAGTTGTCAAAACCCGACTTTTGGTGCGCTTCTCGAAAAATTATAAAAGTTACATATTCGGAACCCTCGTCTCAATACGAGTCTAGGCATATAAAATTTACCAAAATCGGACTCCATTTGCCCACTCAAATTAGTGTTTTTCTTTAATTTAGGCCTAGGGCTCAAACCCTCCTTTAATCTTCCATTTACAGAAATTTAACCCATGATTTCATGTTAAAATGATGTAATTAAGCCACAAAACTTACCTCCAACGAATCCCCGATGAATTACCAGGCAATTCCCGTGAGTTTCTCTCTCTAGAACTCAAAAATGGCGTTTTGGGTTAATGAACCCGCGACTGGTTCTGTTCTGGTTTTAATTTCACTGCCAGACCAATCCTTCTATGCGATCGCAATGACCCTATGCGATCGCATAGAGTTAAATTTTCCTGCCGATTTCCCCTTCTATGCGATCGCAATGCACTCCCGCGATCGCATAGCACAACCTTCTAGGCCTCATCTTTTCTTCTCTGCGATCGCAACACTGGCTATGCGATCGCAATGCACAGTCTGACAAACCTATGCGATCGCACCCCTTGCTATGCGATCGCATAGCACATTTTTCTCACCCTTCGAATCTCTTCTATGCGATCGCACAAGTGACCCTGCGATCGCAGAGTGCCAGTTTCCATACCTATGCGATCGCATCTCCTATTACGCGATCGCATAGAACAACTCCGGGGCTCACTTCCATCCTTCTATGCGATCGCATCTACCCTATGCGATCGCATAGAGCATCCATCTGCAACAAAACCAGCAGCCAACAGCAGTTCAAAAATAGAAGAAATGGTCCGTTTGGACCCCGAAATCAACCCGAGGCCCCCGGGACCCCAACGAAAACCACCAACATACTCTAAAACACGATACGAACTTGTTCCAATCATAAAAACACCATCATAAACATCAAAATCACCAATTACACACGGATTCAAGCCTAAATTCCTTAAAACTTTCCAAATTACGCATTCAATCAAAAACCCGACTAAACGACGTCCGAATGACCTAAAATTTTGCAGCACATCCAAAATCACCTAATGGAGCTACTGCAACTGTCGGAATTCCATTCTGACCCCCGGATCAAAATCTCACCTACCGTTCGGATTTCACCAAAATTCCACCTTAGCCAATTCAAGCCTAAAACTACACCGGACCTCCGAATTCAATTCCGATTGTTCTCCTAAGTCATAAATGATCCCCCAGAACTAGTCGAATCATCAGAATCCGGTTCCGAGCACTCTAACTCAATGGTCAACTCTTGGTTGACTTTCTATATTCAAGCTTTCTTCAAACATGCTATTTGTTTCATTTTCAATCCAAATCACTCCTAACTCACCCGATATATTCTAATACTGTCATAAAAGCATAAGATATGTGATTGCAAGGTAACGGGGTAGTAATTCCCGTAACGACAGGCCGGGTCGTTACAACATTCTTATTCAACGTTGTTGGATTTGGATTCGGGTCGCATGAAATGCACACCCGTATTTAAGAAAGCTAAAACGATTAAAAAATACATCTAAAGTGACTAACGTATTATTTTCTTTGCAGAGGACCGTGAAATTAGCTAAACGGCTCGTCCCAAATTCTAATTATTCTTATATACATTTAGAGGGCTCGTAATTTGTGCATTATGCTTGGCGAGGCTCATCTCATTTTTATTTAAAAGTCCACCCTAAAGTAAACTATGATTTTCTATATTCTTATAAAATTATTTACGGAGTAATAAAATAGTGCAACTATATAATGTTAACGGGCTTAGAAAATTAGTCATACTTGGTAAAAAAATTTATCTGATTCACAACAAATTTCAATGGCCACTTTGTTCTTGCAACCTAAATTATTTCGCCTAACTTAAACAAAATCCAAAGGATCAACACATTTCTCAAGACAATGTTGGCTCAAAATTTGTTGTTTTTCGCAACTCAGCTACTAACTATGATTCATTGTTTATGAATTAGATTGAATTCAAACACCTTTAAACTTTAATAGTAAAATATATTGGATAAAGGCAACACTAAATGGGAATAAACTAGTAGAGTTAACATGCTTTCAAGTTTAATTTTAAACAAACAGTTGCACCTACATCCCTTTTGAACATGTTAAAAAAAATAAAATTTATGTATAAACATGGACATCACTAAATTAGAACATACCTGAAATCAATAAACCAACTCCCATTTCAAACAAATACATATCTATTATGCACACTAGATCCAAGTATACTACATCGAACTGGGAAATTCCTACTTAACATATATTTATTCATCCAGAACTGGATCCAATCTTTGAAGGAGCCAACAACACGAATAACATGAAATGGAATTAGCCATTAAGCTAAACTATGAACAACTACTACTCTAACTAATATGAATGACTCAAAAAGCTAACTAATAATTCTATTTAGACAGATCCATCAGGTTTGTGACAGTCGAAATCCAAATATAATTACACCATCTCAAACCTGCATCTAGCTATAAGATACTTGATAAACAAATGAATTCCTACCAAGTTTAAACTATGTATAATCTTCAGAAGAATAATACAAGACATCAAGTGAAATTTAGTACATCATCCAATTCGAAATAATGTGATTAAAACATAAATGAAAATAAAACTATGAGTAATTGAAAGACATATTGACACCAGACTCCAAGACTCCAAATTTCTGTTTCAACTTCAAGCCAAATTGTTCATTAGGTATAACTGAGAAATGTGTACCTGGAAAAGTTGAAAGTAATGAGGAGAAAAAAGAGTCAATATGAACAGTAATTCCAGCAGCAGCAGTAAACGATAGCAGCAACAACACAACAGTACTTCAAACCGTGAAATGACACACGACAGCTTAAAGAAATCTCAATCGGTCAAACAAATACCACAACTTCCAAACTAACTTCTATAAACCTAAGTTCAAACTCTTTTTGAACCCTAGATGGATCAACAAAATATTTCAAAAGAACTTGTGAAATATCAGAAGTCAAATTAAAGGCGACAAAATTCAACAGAGCAGTAATCCTTTTCAGTAGAAGAAAACTGTATATGTGTGTGTTCAAAAATGCATGTCTCTCTTTCTGTTTTTCAGTTCTACGAGTGTATCTATGTTAGACAGAGATTTCAGAAAAAAGTCCCTCTTTCAGAAAATGTTCTCCCCTTTTATCTTTCAGATTTCAGCACTTATACAAGTGTCAAAACAGTGTGTTGACCATTATAAAACTACCTTTTCTATTCTTTAATTCATCACTAACTTAGTGCCATTATCTTTTTATTTTATAAACTTCCACCAAGCTTAGTGCTATTATTAAGAATCAGTAGTGCACCATTATAAACCTGAAATCAGCACTTAGTGCCTTACCCATTAGTAAATGTTTCCACTAAGTTCCTTGGCAGCCTTTAATCTACCCCTATCTTAATAGTTTTCCCAAAAGTAACCTCCCTGATGCCCTGGAACTACTAAAAATAACCCCTTTTTCAGATTATAATGACACAAATGGACGAGCTACCAGAGATACAACGAAAATATGGACATAGATTCAAACAATTCGCTTGTCTTTCTTCTAAGAGGTTTTGACAGGAGGAATTAATGAACACACAATCGATACAAAATATAAACTCAAATCAGAGGGAAATTAAACATAAAGCAACTAATCCAAAGCTCAATCCATCCGAAACAAGTTCGAAGAAAGAAGAATGGTACGGAAACAAACCTGTTAAACCAGAATTCCCTTCAATTAGTCAGTAAAGAAGTGATGAATACACAGCCTTAGACTCCAGGAAATCAGTTGTGAAACAGCAAAAAAAAAACGAACAGAAGTTAGACTGAAACCTCAAGCAACAGCTAGGAATTCGATCCGACACCACAAATATTGAATCGAACGCGAACTCAAATCCGAATTTCATTCGAATTCCATTTCGCAATTGAAAATCGAATTTGAAAGAGGATACGAAATCTTTTGTCCAGAATGCCCTTCAAATTTATGTCAACCATTTCCTGTCTCTGAACCTCTATTCCTTTTTAAATCCTCTGTTTTCCGTCCATTGTTGGCAGATTTTCTGTGGGTGTTGTTTCTTAGGGATTGTCTAGGGGTAGAAGTCTGGCGAGGAGGAGGAAGGGTGGGGTTGTTTGGTCGTGAACGACGAGGTAGGAGAGAAGTGGGGGTGGCCGTTGGTGTGAGGCTGGTGGTTGGCCGATGAGGGGGAAGAGAAAGAGGGGGGGCGGCTGGTGAGAGAAGGAGGGGTCTTTAGGGTTTGGGAAATTAGAAAAATGAAAGGGGGTTGTTTGGGTTAGGGGCAACCGGGTCGGGGTGGGTCGGTAGGTTTGGGCGTGGGTATGGGTTGGTTTGGGTTATTTGGGCCTGATTTTAAACTCTTCTCTTTTGGCCCAGTTCCGATTTTGCTCTAATATATCACTTTTTCTTCTCTTTTAATATTAATTCCTAATTTATAAAAAACAAAAATTCTAAAATACATCAAATTAATTTATAAGAATACTAATTAAGTTCTAATAACAATTCACACCTTAAACATCAATTAAAATTATAAATTACACAACTTTGACTAAAATATTAAAATGCAAAACACACCTCTTGATTTTAAATTTTTTATAAAACAAGTCACTTAACTAAATTCTAAATTCGAATGCAACATATATATTTTTTGTACTTTTCTATTAATTTAAACAAATAAACATGGACACACAAATGCAAACAATAAGAGAAAAATAACATAAAATCCACAAATATTGCAAACAACACGAAACTCTTTTATTTTGAATTTTGGGAGTAATTCTCATATAGGGCAAAAATCACGTGCTCAAAATATGTATATCTATGAATTTCTATTTAAAAAACCGGCCTCTAATGAGGCTCAAATGTGGTCTATTTATAGGTGAGATTGGTGAAAATTTTTGGGGGGAAAGTTGAAAAGTTATTTAAGATTTCCTCCCATGAATTCTTTCAATTGTTACACTTAACTACCATTTTCAGATTTGAATTTGCCTTCCAGCATGTGCTGGAAGGTTCTAATTGATTCTTTTTGGGGTCTTTTACTAGTGTACCCCCACTTGCTAAGGTTATTTACTAAGTTGCCTTTTATTTGGGTCTATTATACCCTTAGTTTTGTGCAATGTTGCAGAAATCATAGGCCTAAATGTCTTTAATGTCCTCATAGGCTTTATAAATCCACAATTATGCCATTTTCTATTCCTATTCCTACTATGCCATTAATGGCATTTACTATTTACCCGACCTTGTCCAGGTCTGGGTATGCTGTTTTCAGCTATTATTTAAGTTCTGGCCAGTATTAGTAAGTCATTTAAGACTTGGCCAGATTTGAACTTCAAACTTATTTCAATTTTAGCCTATTTTCTTTCATTTTCTGTTATTAGAGTTAATTTGCAAGACTAGCTACTTATTTACCTAAGTCTATACTATTTAAGGTTTAGCCAGTCCAATGTTTGAACTCAGCTTTGCAATTTTAGCCAATTAGTTATCATTGGCCAATTAGAGTTGATTAAGACTTGCAAGGCTAGCCAGTTTCAAACTTAAGTTAGTTATTACAAAATTTGCCTGTTTTAGAACTTAGCCATTGAATTAAAACCTAAAGAACTACAAAGTTGGTCAGTTACAAGACTGACCACTCTTATTACTTATTTCAATTATGACTATTTTTATGTTGTTTTCAATTTAACCTATTTAACTACTTAAAATGCTTTCAGACTTAGCTACTTCTCTAATTGCCAAACTATTACAGCTATAACCAATATCACCAAAGAACATTAGGCTTAACAATAGTAAAATAATACAAAATTATTGCAGATATAACCCTTTCACATTAAATTGCATACATAGCCATAAAATCAGAATTACTTGTCATTTAAACAAAACTCAGAGAAGAGATTGAATATTGTTGAATTTCAATCAAATAGACTTATGATTCAGATTCCAAACAGAGTATTTCAATTAAACATAAAGGAGGTATAGTCAGAACTTTCTCATGTCAAAGACTAAAGAAAACCATAATCATGCTTGGGTTTATTTGATTAAGCATAATAGGCAATATTATCGAAGAAAGCCAAAGAGGCATGATACTAACAGATAAACAAGAAATTATGAACTAATATGAAACATGCAATTAGCTAAACAATTTAAAGCAAAGAAAGTAAATTTAACAAAAAACATGCTATAACAAAACAAAACATAGATGAAGATAAAGAAAAACGATAACAAAGAAAAATAAACAAAATCAAAACCAAAAGGGAAAGGGAACTTAGCTTTGCAGGATCTGTCTCCTGTGTTATTTCCCTTTTATTTTTCTTTTTCTTGTTCTTTTCATTTTCTTTCCTTTCTTTTTCCAGTTTTTTTTTTCCAGTTTTTCTCTCATACTTCAAATTGAAGTCTTTTTATTATTTTACTAGCAGATACGGGTTCAGAGTGTTTAAAAGGAGGGATTTTGTTTGGGGTTTGGCTTTGGGTCGATCGAAGTTAGGGTTCCGGCGACCTATTTTTGAAGATTCGAACAGATGGAGTGAGATTCGAAGGAAACAGCTTGTGAGGGGTGATAGATCAGGAGGTGAAGGTTCATTTGTGTTAATTTGGGAGTGGTTCTCATAAGTTTTGGTCACCGGAGTAGATCCCCGATGACCGGAATTTCAAGAAGCTAAGTTTTCTTGGGGGTTTCTGGGGTTTTCATGGTGGTTCGTGGTGGGGAAGAAAGGAAAGAAGGGTTTGGAGGTGAGCAGTGGCCGGAGACGACGATGGAACTGGGCCAGTCTCCATGGCCGATGAATGTTCGAGAAGGAGACGATTGAGAGAGAAGGCGGCTAGGGTTAGGCATGCAGAGAATGGTCGGTCTCTCTAAGAGACTTGGCTTACATACGTGTAACACTCACTCGATCCCTGGCCGTTGGATCAATTGAGATTAATGGCCAGGATTAAATGCCCCCAAAACGTTGTCGTCTCATTAAATGAGAGACATGTTCCCAACCGTTAGATTTAAAGACACGGACGGTCCAGATTTGATCAAAATCTTAATTAATTAGTTAATTCTGGATAAAGTCTCAGTCGTTGGATTTAAAGTGATGAACGGCTGAGATTGCTTCTCATGTTAAGGCTGGACCGGATCTTTTAGTTGGTTTGGGCCAAATGTGTATTGGGTTTACATATTTGGCTCAATTTTATATTTTTGTGTATTTTCTTGGTATTTTAATTATTTTTGTGGTATTTTCTTGTATTTCAATTTTTATTTTTATATTCTTTTCAATTATTCAATTTCCTATTTTCTCTAATTTTCTGATATTTTTCTGCTATTTTTCTTTAATTTCCAGCATAATTGCATTTTTTGTTAATTTTCCTTTTTAAATGATACTTGTACTCAACCTATATTTTTTAATTTTTTCTAATTTCATTTCTAATTGTTTGCACACACAAATGCATCTTATTTCAATCAAAACATATGGTTGCATGCAAAAATATTATTTATTTTAATTTTGGAATTTATTGCTTAGGGTAAAAATCGCGTGCTCACAGCTGCCCCTCTTTGCTCGGGAACACGAAGAGTTTCAGTGCAAAGACAAGTGAGCAGTAATGAGAGATTTTTGCCCACTAGCATATTCCGTGAGAAGCATTTTGAAAACCTTTTGACCGCACCCTACCTCAGAGGTTTCCTACATATCCTGGGCTAAACAGGAATCAGGTCAGTGTAGTTCGGGAAGGTCTGGTAGTTAAAACTACCAAGACTTTGTTGTTGCATTGATACTGCTATGACTACTGACCTACTCCTTATTACACCGGGGGTAAAAAATATGAAATGAAGAAGCTATTCTAAGCTATAATGCTACGAATTACAATTGTTCCTATCTACTTCTTGTCTTCTTATTCTTCCTTGTCACTTTTTCTTGATTTTCTGCGCGGATATCCTTCTTTTTTGTTGATTTTTCTTTTCTTTCTTCCTTTTTTTGTGATTTTCGATGATACTCCTTGCCTTCAAATTGATACCTGCTTAAAACAAAAACAAAACAACAAAACTTTTTCTTCTACCCCAGTGTGGGATTTTCTCATGTTACGGTGTTATTCATGTTAGCTAACACAAATCAAAATTTGCAAAAATTAAAAATTACAAAAATGTATTCCCTTGTTATACAGGTGGGCGCCTGAACAGAAAATGAAAATTGCAGAAATGTATTCCCTTGTTATACAGGTGGGCGCCTGAAAAGAAATTAAAATTGCAAAAATGTATTCCCTTGTTATCCAGATGGGCGCCTGATGCATGAAATGCGAATGCAGAAAAGTATTCCCTTGTTATCCAGGTGGGCGCCTGATGCATGAAATGCGAATGCATAAAACTATTCCCTTGTTATCCAGGTGGGCGCCTGATGCATGACATGCGAATGCAAAAAAGTATTCCCTTGTTATCCAGGTGGGCGCATGATGCATGAAATGAGAATGTAGAAAAGTATTTCCTTGTTATCCAGGTGGGCGCCTGATGCATGAAATGCGAATGCAAAAAAATATTCCCTTGTTATCCAGGTGGGCGCCTGATGCATGAAATGTGAATGCAGAAAAGTATTCCCTTGTTATCCAGGTGGGCGCCTGATGCATGAAATACGAATGCAGAAAAATATTCCCTTGTTATCCAGGTGGGAACCTGATGCATGAACCTCGATTTGATAACTGGGGTGTAAATTTAAAAAGATGATACATTCCTGTTATTTTTGGTATTTTCTTGCTTAATTGATTCCTCTTCTATGAATTCCTCCATTTATTGCTGAACTTCCTTTTTATATTTTCTTTCTTTTCACATTGGTCACATTCACTTTAAAGTGATTAGTGACAATTTGTTCCTGTCTAAATCACAAAACAAATCTTATTAGTATAAAAACTGCTGGCAATTGGCATTTGCTGCTTCTGCCTTTTATGCTTTCCTCTTTTTGCTTTTCATCTGCTAATCGACCTTTCAGTTGACTTCCTTTATAAACTCTTTTTTCATTTTCCTTGCTTTTCTCCTCTCTTTTTTTTTCATTTTCTTTTCCTTCGGCTCTGATTGCCATCTTTCTTTATTTCCTCTCTCTCCTTTCTTTTTTTTTCTTTTTCTGATCCAGCGTTATTTCAGTTCTTATCATGAGAAGCTTGCAGTTAGCTTTCAATGGACGAACTGGTTTTCTAAATTAATGAAATGCAGAAACAAATGAATTTCAAAAGGGTAAGGGTGATTTGGAGGAGTGATAGAACTTATCTGGGTATGTTGGCTGATTCATTTGACCATGCCATGTATTTAAACTCCGACCCAGTCTGTTCAATCGAATTACCATTATTCCAACTCCAAACTGATCTTATTTTTGTTGTTTTTTTTCGAAACAGTCCTCACAATCGCCTTATGGTGCCATTAAAGGTTTTCACCAACAAGACTCTCTCATTTATTTTTCTCTCAAAACTCACCATCGCTTTACAGTGTCAGTAAAGGTTTTCACTGATAAGACTCTCTCATTTATTTCTTTCAGCCTCACAATCGCCTCATGGTGCCGGTTAAGATTTTCACTGATGAGACTCTCTCATTTTTATATATTTTTTCTTTTGTTTTTTTGTTTTTTTTCTGAACCACCGGTGTTGTCCATGCCCTGTTCTTCCTTTATTCTCATTGTTTTTGCTATTTTTTTGAAATTGATTAGAAGGTCTTTCTTTGGACCGTAATGTGGCTTTTGGATGGGTTAAGAAAGAAGGATATAAAGGCTTAAAAACTTTACGAGGGTTTAAAGAATATTTGCAACTCTCGGAATTATAAAACATAACTTTTGCCCCAGTTTTAATATGTGGGGGATTTTTTAATTTTTCCTTTATTGTGACTGAACCTCAGTGAGGCCGCCTACGTACCCTTTCGGGATCAAGTCAGACGTAGTCCAAACTATGCCATTAATTCATGGTTTCGTTTGACTTTTTCCCGATTTCTTTGTCTTTTTCTTTTATTTGCATTTTGCTTTTGCTTTTTTGCTTTTTTGCTTTTTGCTTTTTTTTTGTATCATTCTCCATTTTTCATTTTTCTACTTTTCTCTTGTTATCATAAGTAATTCTGAGAGAAGGGTATGAAAGAATAGATCGAACACGGCTCAAAGGGGGATGTCAATGGATAAAGTGTTTGGATAGAGAATAAAATGCCTTCATCATTTCAATTCCAAAATCACAACAAATACAATTATACAAATGAAAAGGAATCATACATAATATCTTTTGACTGCATATGAATTGATAGCAGTCTCTACGCATTTCCCTTCAACATATGTCAGATATAAGGCTCCATTGGACAACACCCGTGATACCATGAACGATCCTTGCTAGTTTGGTGCAAACTTGCCTTTCGCTTCAGCCCAATGCAGTAAGATGCGCCTCAATACCAATTGTCCTACTTCAAATTTCTGAGGACGCACCTTCTTATTATATACCCTGGCCATTCTCCATTGATATAACTGCCCATGGCAAACCACTGCTAACCTCTTCTCATCAATCAAATTCTATTGTTCCAACCGGGATTTTACCCATTCATCATCATCGATCTCAGCTTCAGCTATGATTCGAAGCGATGGTATCTCAATTTCTGCGGGTATAACAGCCTCGGTCCCGTATACCAATAAATAGGGTGTGGCACCAATCGAAGTACGTTCTGTTGTACGATAACCCATAAGATCGAAAGGTAACTTCTCATGCCATTGTCTAGACTCTTCCACCATTTTCCTGAGAATCTTCTTTATATTCTTCTTTGCAGCTTCTACTGCTCCATTTGCCTTTGGTCTGTAAGGTGTAGAGTTACGATGCAGGATTTTAAATCTCTGACATGCTTTCGCCATGAGGTGACTGTTCAGATTTGCCCCATTGTCTGTGATAATTACTTTAAGAATTCCAAATCGGCATATGATATTCTCATGTACGAAATCCACCACGGCTTTCTTCGTGACCGCCTTGAATGTCTTTGCCTCCACACATTTAGTAAAATAGTCAATCGCGACCAAGATAAATCTATGTCCATTAGAAGCAGCAGGCTCTATTGGTCCGATGACATCCATGCCCCAAGCAAGAAATGGTCAAGGTGCAGACATCGTATGAAATTCATAAGGTGGGGAATGAATTAAATCTCCATGTACTTGGCATTGGTGGCATTTCTTCACAGACCTGATACACTCCCGCTTCATGGTGAGCCAATAATATCCTGCTCTCAAAATCTTCTTTGCTAAGATATACCCGCTTATATGAGGTCCGCAAGCTCCAGCATGTACCTCAGTCATAATTATGTCAGCTTGTTGTGCATCCACACATCTCAGCAAACCCAAGTCTGGTGTTCTTTTATATACAATCCCTCTACTGAGGAAAAAGCCATTTGCTAAGCGTCTTATAGCTCTCTTTTGATCTCCAGTGGCTTGTTCTGGGTACTTTCCTGTCTTCAAGTATTCCTTGATATCGTGATACCATGGTTCTCCATCTAGCTCTCCCTCCACAGCAAAACAGTAAGCATTTTGATCATACACTTGTATCTGAAGTGGATCTATATAGGCTTTATCCGGATGATGTAACATAGAGGATAATGTGGCCAAAGCATCTGCTACTTCATTGTGCATTCTTGGGATGTGTTTGAATTCTATAGATTGAAATCTCTAGGATAATTCATGTAGACAATGCCGATAAGGTATCCGTTTAAAATCTCTTGTCTCACATTCTCCCTGAATTTGATGTATCAAAAGATCCGAGTCACCCATGACCAAAATCTCTTGAACACCCATATCTATTGCCATCCTCAATCCCAATATACATGCTTCATATTCAGCCATATTGTTGGTACAGAAAAATCGAAGTTGAGCGGTAAGGGGATAATGTTGACCAGTTTCTGAAATAAGTACTGCTCCAATTCCAACTCCTTTACTGTTAACGGCTCCGTTGAAGTACATTTTCCAACCTTGCTTATCACTTTGTTCTATTTCTTCAACATTCATTGCCTCCTCGTCCGGAAAATATGTCTTCAGTGGCTCATATTCATCATCCACTGGATTTTCTGCTAGGTGATCTGCAACTACTTGCGCCTTCATTGTCGTACGTGTTACATAAATGATGTCAAATTCTGTTAGCAGAATCTGCCATTTAGCAAGTATCCCTGTAGGCATGGGCTTCTGAAATATATACTTCAAAGGATCTAATCGTGATATCAGATATGTAGTGTATGCTGACAGGTAGTGCTTCAATTTCTGAGCAACCCCGGTTAATGCACAACATTTTCTCTCTTACTGAGTATACTTTACCTCGTAAGATGTGAACTTCTTACTAAGGTAATATATAGCTTGCTTTTTGCTTGCCAATCCCATCGTGCTGCCCCAGTACACAGCCAAAGGAGTTATCTAGCACTGTCAAATATAAGATCAAAGGTCTTCTCGGCTTTGGAGGAACTAACACTGGAGGATTTGCCAAATTTTCCTTAATTTTATCGAAGGCTTCTTGACATTCATTGGTCTACTTCACCGCTGCATCTTTCTTTAACAATTTAAAAATAAGCTCTTATGTGGATGTCAGCTGAGCGATGAACCAGCTAATATAGTTCAGCCTGCCTAGTAAGCTCATTACTTCCTTCTTATTCTTCGGCGGAGGTAAACTCTGGATAGCTTTTATCTTTGATGGATCTAGTTCAATGCCTCGCCGACTTACTATAAATCCCAATAGCTTCCCTAAAGGTACTCCAAAATCACATTTTGCTGGATTGAGCTTAATATTATATCTTCGGAGTCTTTGGAAAAACTTCCTCAAGTCCTTGACATGATCATGTTGCTTCTTGGACTTTTTGATGACATCGTCCACATACACTTCAGTTTCTCGATGCATCATATCATGAAACATTGTGTTCATTGCCCTCATATAAGTAGCTCCGGCATTCTTCAGCCCAAACGGCATCACTCTATAGCAGTATGTTCCCCAAGGCGTGATAAAAGCTGTTTTCTCCGCATCTTCTTCGTCCATTAGGATCTGATGATAACCCGCATAACAATCTACAAAAGAGCCAATTTCATGCTTGGCGCAATTGTCGATCAATATATGAATATTTGGCAATAGAAAGTCATCCTTTGGACTAGCCTTGTTGAGGTCTCTATAATCAACACACACTCTGGTTTTTCCGTCTTTCTTTGGAACTGGCACAACATTTGCTAACCAGGTGGGGTACTTAGTAACTCGTATGACCTTCGCCTCAAATTGCTTATTCACCTCTTCTTTTATTTTCACGCTGATGTCCGTTTTGAACTTTCTCAACTTCTATTTTACCGGCCGGCGTTCTGGATAAATAGGCAATTTGTGTACTACCAAATCAATGCTGAGTCCGGGCATGTCATCATAGGACCAGGCCAAGATGTCCTTGTATTCATGTAATAACTTTATTATCTCTTCTCTGAGGGAAACTTCTAGGTGTACACTAATTTTTGTCTCCCGGACATTATCTTTACTCCCCAGATTAATAGATTCTGTCTCATTTAAGTTCGGTTTAGGTTTTTCCTCATATTGATTCAAGTCTTTACTGATTTCCTCCAGTGTTTCCCTCATCTTCATATTCTATTTCACTTTTATTTTCAATCTCTTGTATAACAATTCGATTGTCAAGTCTGGGCCGGGAATCCTTCATACATGACATATCATTAGAATCAGCGAATATTGAACTGTACAAAAAGAAAAGATAAAAATAAGGTAAAATGAAGAAAGAAGAAAAAATTGCATTTCGTTGATATTTTTCCAAAAGATAACAGAGGTTGGATACATTTGATTTCAGTGGGGTATAGGGATTACAAAATAAAACAGCTTTGGGAAAGATAAAATATTTTTGAAAGCTAACTACCACAACTCCCTCCTGATTGGAAGAGGAGTAGCTTCCCAATTATTAAGTGCAGTGCTGGGTCCCACGAACTGGATATCAATCTTACTAGTCCCCTCACCCATCTCCAACATGTTTACATCCCGAACAACATTTCAAACCTTGCGAGAAGCTCCGCGTCTAGCCTTATCTCAGCATATCTCGACAAATCAGTTGTCAAATGTCTTTCTGTACCAGGCCTAGTGAAGGTGTCGAATAATTTTAGGATTGGTTTCGGGAGGGTCCAACTTTTCTTCTTCGTTCTTTTGGCTCTTTGAATGTCGGTATAAGTAGGTTTAAAGCCCAAGCCAAAGGTATCATTATTTCCCAATAGATAGACAGGCTGTGTTATTCCCTGTAAGGCTATCCCCAAATGTTTTCATGGCGTGAATCCATTTCTGATCATCTCTTTAGCCACCATTACTGCGGTAGATTACACTACAGGAATTGGCATGCTCTCCCCTTTGGATATCTTGTTAACTACCACAGTATCTGTCATCTGATACACTCATGGGCCCTTGTCCCCTTCGATTTCTTCAAAAGGCATTATGGTGTTACAAGCATCTTCATCTTCATGCACTGTAATTTCTTGTTGTTCCCATTCGAATTTTACCATTTGGTGCAGGGAAGATGGTACGACTTTAGCCGCATGGATCCATGGCCGTCCCAGTAATAGATTACAAGAAACAGTGACATCCAACACTTGGAATTCTCTGGTAAATTCCACCGGTCCAATGGTGACTTCCAACATAATGTCTCCCAAAGTATTTTTGCTCCCTCCGTCAAACCCTCGAACACTTACACTGTTTCGACGAATTCTATCAGGATTAATCTTTAGTTTTTCGAGAGTTGAGAGTGGAAAAATGTTTGCACTTGACTCGTTATCTATTAAGACTCGAGTAACCACTATTTTTTCACTTTTGACGTTGAGATAAAGTGCTTTGTTGTGCTCCGTCCCTTCAACTGGCAATTCATTATCCGATAATGTTATCTTGTTCGTCTCAAAATTTTTGTTGGTGATCTTTTCAAGATGGCAATCTGATATTTTCTCGGGGACATGTGCTTCGTTAAGAATCTTTAACAATGCCTTCCCGTGCTCTTCTGAATGGATTAACAATGAAAGCAATGAAATTTGTGCAGACGTATTTCTTAGTTGCTCTACTATCGAATAGTCTTGAGCTTTTATCTTCTTCAAAAACTCTTCTGCTTCTTCTTCAGAAACCGGTTTCTTCACATGACTCTCCTTCACCACCTTCATTTTCCTTAACTCTTCCGGGGCAAAGCATCGCCCGGAACGAGTGAGGCCATGTGTTTCATTGACCTCCCCTGTAACCTCCTTTCCCCTGTACATCACTGTGACTTTGTTGTAATTCCAAGGTATGGCTTTAGTATCTACCACTGGCATTTGCACCACCGGTTTTATGACTACGGGTTCCACATATGCTCCTTTTACTGTCAACAACGGTTTAGCTCTTGGATCCACAATTTTAATAGTTTCAACCACTGGTGGCTTTTTTACTGGTAACTCGGTTGTCGCTTTCTCTACCTCAAACTCTTTCTCCACTTTGCTATTGGCTTTTATCATCATTACCGATTGGGACGGTTTCTTGCTGCTTTCTTCTTGCTCTAACTCTATCATGTGTGTCTCATGATGAGCTGGTAATGGATTCTGAGTAATATTAGGAATCTCTAGAGCCTACATCTCGATCCTCCTAGTGGCAATGAGCTCCTGTATAGCAGATTTCAAGTGACAACACTTTTCAGTATCGTGCCCCAGTGCCCCGGTGCCCCGGAGCAATATTCACATCTGACTGACTGGTCAATGTTTCTGGGTGGCGGGTTTGGAAGTTTTGGCTCAATCGGGCTTAGCATCCCCAACTCCTTCAGGCGATGATAGGGACTGGTGTAAGACTCCCCCAATGAAGTGAATGTTTTCTTTGTTTGGGCTCTGCTTCTCATTTCTGGATCCGGACGGAAGCTGGGTCTATTTAGGTTCTTATAGGTTCTGGAAGGTGGGTAGGTGTTTTGTGTGTGGTAGACGTTCTGTAGAGTTTGGGCTCGCCATACATGTGGAGGCGATGGGTAATGTTGAGCATGTGGGATGGAATAATGTGGGGTAGTGGGTGGATAATATGGTGGAGGTGGTTGTAAGGTGCTGGTGGGTATGACTGGTATGGACGAGGTGGGTGATGGTATGTATTTTGGCCCCAAGAGCATGGTCTACTTTCAACAACTGAAACTTCTTCCTTCTTCTTTTTACCAATAGATCCCCCATTTCTGGTTTATATCGCCTGATTCGTGGCTTTGATAGCCGAAAAGCTCATGATTTTGTTGGTTTTCAATCCTTCCTCTACGAAACTCCCCATTTTCACCACTTCATTAAAAATTTTACCAATAGCTGATACCATATGGCCATAGTAAGTAGGCTCTAAGGCCTGCAGAAAACAATCGACCGTTTCTGTCTCCTTCATAGGAGGATCTACTCGTGCCGCTTGTTCTCTCCATCTAAAGCCGTACTCCCTGAAACGTTCCCCAGGCTTCTTTTCCATCTTTGTTAGCGACAGCCTGTCTGGAATTATCTCCAAGTTGTATTGGAAGTGGTTAGCAAATGACTGAGCTAGATCGTCCTAGATGAACCATCTCGCGTGATCCTGACGTGTATACCACTCCAGCACCGAACCGCTCAGACTCTGGCTGAAATACGCCATCAAAAGTTCATCTCTTCCCCCTGCACCACGCATCTTGCTACAATAACCCCTGAGATGGGCTACAGGATCCCTGTGTCCATTGTACATGTCAAACTTAGGTAGCTTGAATCCAACCGGGAGCTGTACTTCTGGGAACAAACACAAATCTTTGTATGGGACGCTCACTTGGCCTTCTAGACCTTGTATGTTACGGAAAGATTGTTCTAAACTTCTCATTTTCCATGCCATTTCTTCCTGCTCTAAGTTCTTGATGGGCTTTTCTTCCGTCATCTCCATAAGTGGGGTATAGAAGTCATGCTGCCTAAATGTTGGCTCTGGCGGATAGTAATGTGTGTCTTGCACGTGGAACACTGGTTCACTTGACGATTTATGCAGAGCAACAGGTGGTGGTGCCACATACACCGGGGCGACCTGTGGTGGTTGCGGTGGAATCTATTTGGATAGTGGTGGTGGTGCCTGTGAAGTTGTGGCATAGTAGTGTTGGTAATCTGGGTACGTAGAGGATGAGTTCATGGTAGATAGTTCAGGATTAGGGTTTGCGGGGGGGGGGGGGGGGGGGGGGGACATATGCTGGATTGGCTGGATATGTGGGTAAAGGTTGACCCCTAGACCAGGCTTGGTACATTTCCGACATTTGCTGCTTTAGCTTATACATTTCCTCTTTCATTCCCGCAACATCCACAACCTTTTCTTCCTATACTGGGTCCATAATAGTTCGTTCAATCTCCTGAGTTACAGCCTTAGACATAGCTTTTGATCGTGTGTTGTAATGATGATTTGCCCGAATGCCAGTTGCCAGCTGAAATCTGATACTCATCAACAACAACACTTGTTAATAGTTAGTACATAAAGGGGGTAAGATACAATGATTAAAAATCACAATGTTTGCCCTTGATCTTTATGCATCATCCCGGCATTTATTCTATTTTGAATCGACATTTTTCTTCTCTTTTTTCTTCTTTATCTTTTCTTTGCTTTCTTCTCCTTTTTTATTCTTTTCTTCTTTTTCTTTTCTCTCTTATTATTTATTATTATCAATTTTCATTTTGCTTTTCGTTCCTATATATTTGCCTATCGCCCAGACAGTTGGTATAAAGCGGAAAAAGATTAGCAACAACTTTTCTTGAACTTTTCATTGATACTCAAAAACACTGATTACAACATGATGTTGTGCTACTAATGCAAAAGGAATACAGATACAAAATGCATACCCTATGAGTACATTAATGCTACTAATGCCCGCGAGACATCGTTCGGTCTTGCTGCGGGCCTATATGTTAATTCACTTTGGAGTTTGTCTAGGTGGGACATGACTTGCTTTACAAAGAACTTTACGGGTGATCCAAATGTTGCCTGGGACATATCTTCACACAATTGGCATTTTCTGGTGATGTACTGAGCAATATGGACAATTCTTTCTCGAATGACCCCTTTTTCTTGAAGCAGCATACTGATCTGTTTGGCGCGAGCGTATAAGGTTTGTTGGTTCTTTTTCTGTAGTTGTTGTAACACAAATTCTAATCAAGCTATAGCCGTGTAACAATGTTCTCTTTCTTCTTCAAACTCTTTGATTATCGTGCTACTTTTGACTGTGGCTGTAATGACTTTCTTTCTCAATCGAGCTACCTCAACTTCATGTTTATCTTGTAGTTGCTGAACCATTCTAGCTCTTTCCTCAGCATCTCTGGCCAGTTGTTTCCGAACCCTGACTAACTCCTTTTCTGCTTTATCAAGTTCGAAGTTGTAGTCATTCACTTTGCACCGAAGATTTTCAATCAATTTCTCGTCTCGGGCTAAGCGAACCGGGGTCTCGGATGCAATTTTCATTTTTGCAATTTGAGCCTTTAAGATTTCATTCTCTTTTCTTAGCTGCTTCTTTTCTCCATCGTCAGATGCTGCTTGTAAACAGCTCTCGAATTGGAGATCTCGGAACTGTTTTTCTAGCAAACTGATCTTGGCTCTATACTCATTTTCTTTGGCCACCCAAATTCCGTATTCCTTAGACTGCTCGGCCAAATCTTGAATGTGAGGCCTTTTTAATGGTCTATCATGCTCAATACCCTGACGATACCATGCGGCATACCCCGACGACACTTCTCCCTGAGCTCTGTTTTCCACCCAAGTTTCTACCTTCAGATTTTGACACTCATTCCAAGTCTGTCGGATCTTTGCTTCCGGGAATTGCCCATCCAGATTAATCTCTATTGCTTGCAAACTGAGGTCCCCATCCTTTGGTATAACTTGATATATTCCAAGCTGTCGTAGGACCCTGTAAGGTGCATAAGGTTGGATGCTTTTTAAGCCCATGATCGAGAAATGTGACCCTTCCGTCGGCATGTATATCACCTCATCGAGGGGCAACCATCCATATGCCCAATCGGTTTGGCTATCGGTCAATGATCGTAAATATTAAATCCACCCTTTAACTCCCTCCGGCAGCTTAACCTCTTTTGTTCTCGTATAGAATTCTTCAAGGCACGTTCTTTCAGACAGCCCATAACTTGAGAACAAAGGATGGTGGCATAGATGTTCTATCAACCAAATTTGCAGAATCAAGTTACATCCCTCAAAGAAGTCGTGCCATGGTTTACATGTTGTAAGAGCACGGTAGATATCGACTATGATCATCGGGGCCAAAGTGCAATTACCTTGTACAAGCAAAGTGCTCTCCACCCCGGCGACTCTTGTATCAATGTGCCCATCCTTCCTTAGGAATATAATTAGCCCAAGAAATGCCACCAGAAAGGCGAATCGTCGATATTTTTCCCATTTAGCTCGGTTGGACTTACTACAGTGTTTGTTCGTAGGGTCATTGAAACCCCCGACATGTCCATATCTATTGTAGATGAAGTTTAAGGAGCAAAACCCATTAGCTAAATCCTCGTTGTGGACGTTCCGAGCAATCTTCAAAGAATCGAGGAATCGGTGCACCGTTATCGCTCTTGGAGCCACCGGGTATTTCTCTTTTAAGGGGACCTCATTTTTCCCTATATAGTAAGCAACTTCCTCAAGAGTAGGAGTGGGTTCAAAGTCCGAGAAATGTAGGACGTTGTGTGCAGGATCCCGGCATGTAACAAGTGCTCGAATTATATCGCCTTGGGGAATTATGTCCATTAATCCCGTAAGGTCCTTCAGATAACATTTGACCTAATTTTGTCCTTCCTGTCCCATGTCGTTTCACCATAATCTTAGCTCCAAAGGAATTTTATTCATTAGAGTGAAGGGTTCATTCTGTATCGTGCTCATCCTGCACATTTATTAAAGGCGGTTTTATTTAGAAAAAGGAAAATATTTTTTCAAAGCCAATTTTCATTTTATAACCTTCTCAGGTTTTTATTTTGAAAAAGAAAAAGACATGATTTTCGAAGTGGCCATTTTTGCCAAAACAGCCTTCCGGCGTCCATTCGGAACATTCGGCTATTTCCAAAAATAGTGATCACCTCGATTATTTAAAACTAAAATATTTTTTGATCATTTTCTAAAAGGGTGGTTGGACCCGTTCAAGGGTTGCCTACGTATCCCACCTAATGGCGAGAATCAAACCTGCGTAGTTCGGTCACATTATTTGACCAATTATTTCAACAACAATATTCTTTCCTATTTTTTTCAAATTTTCTTTTTAAATTTCTAACAACTCTTTTTGTTAATATCTTGCTCTTTTTCTTTTCCAAATATTCTTTTTTTTCTATTTCTCGGGAATTGTTCCGGTCCGCATAATGATCAAGGACAATTAAAATGAAACATATAATATGCTCAGTCTTTAATTACCAGGTCACCTGTCCTAGATGGACCCAACCCCTGTGTTGAGTCCCCTAAGTCAGTTATGATGCAAATAATCATCCTACACCTAGGTTTAATATCTTATAGTTTCATAGAGTGCTAGACCGTGCACGCGAGCGGATAACTCGGATCAAGGAGGGGGCTACGTACCGGTAACCCGTGGGGTCATTCGACTTTGTAACTTATCCGGCCTCTATTTCTTATTTTGGTTATAACTTAACAGAAAGGGGAGTCTCAACCAGCAAGCACATCCACGGAGGTGAAGAAGAGATGGTTTTTCGGCACAGTTTTATATATACAATCCACATAATATCAAAGCAGTAAAATACGTAGCATGTTGTTCAAAGCATGTAACAAAGTCAAATAATACCGAGAACGGCAATTCTAACGAGCTCAAATTCTTAAACTCTGAAACCGAAGTTCTAGGTTGCTTGTTCCCCAGCAGAGTCGCCAGAGCTGTCACACCTCCTTTTTACTACCTTTTGGTTTAATTCCCGATCAAGAGAATAAGGTATACCCGGTAGGAGGTGTTAGGCACTTCCGAGTTCTGTGGTTTTAGCACGGTCGCTCAATTGTCATTTTCGGCTTTATATGACTTATTACATGCCATTTAACAATGTATATACGTGTTTAAACTTTAATAGTTTTACAAATTACGATGTTGCGAAAATAAATTTCGAGTCACACCGCAACCAACACGCCTGTGACCCTTAACACGTTTCGGCTTCGTCGGGATTTATGATTTGAGTCACATCAAATGTGCACTCGTATTAAGGAAAGTATATTCTTAAATCGTGCCTAAATCGTCTATCGGCTATTTAATATTTTGGAAAGGTTGTGAAATTATCTAACAACCTTCCCGAACCTAACATATATAACTTATTCATTTATTTGGGGGCCCCGCTATTTCGTTTTCAATGTGAGGCTCATCCCAACTTATTTTATAGGCTGATCCTAATATGTACTATGTGTTTCTATTTTTTGTTTTTTCCTTAGTTCATTGATGTTCAGAACTTAAATCCATGCCCTTATTTTTATCTACATTGGCCTGGGTTTAGGCTTAACACATATCAGATTATATTCCTAGGTATTGAAAACCCAGGAACGCAATGAACTACGTTCGTCAGAAGCCCAATAGCAAACTTAAACAACTCTGGGCCTTCACAATCTATTAGGCCCAGATCGTACGCAAGTAGAGAAGAAGAACATTAAGCATGAATCATTAATTACACGGGAGAGCAGAATTCAAAATGTAACAGACTTTAAACTAATTTTATTCAATAAAGGAAATGAAATACAGTATTACACGAATAATCTCAAACTTTGGATGTCTAATATGAATTATATCTAATTAACAGGCTATTTTTGTTTTTGCATTTTTGACAGCTATTTAAACTAATGAATTCCAGTTATGTAATATCTAAAACTAATCTATATTATTGATAACATGCTATACTCAGTCATTTGCAGTTTTCAGAGAGCTAATTGAATAATTAAAATTGAAACTAAATTAACATGATGTGCGACTTCATTTAACTGCAATATTTCGTTAACTACTAATGTTGTTCAGATTAATCTGATTAATTTCGATTTAAACATGCTACTACATACTAGTATTGTTAATTACCAATTCATTTGCAAGTTTGCTTTTATATCAGATTTAATTATTAACCTATTTATTAGCTAGGTAATTATGATTACTATTACTACTATAATCTACATATTACCCTATTACATTATTTTTCAGCACCAGTTTGTGCCTCATAAGAGATAATTATACAATCATTCCCTATCAAATTACAAAATTCAACTAAAGGCTAATTAATCTACGAAATAAGATGGATTCAGAAGACAATAACGAAACCGCTATCAAATAGACATTCTATTTCTTCGATTCAACTCCAATTGCAATTACAAAGTTTTGAATTGTGTATCTGATTCAGCAATAGAAAAACCAATGAGTTTAAAGGAGAATGGGCAGGAAATAGCAGTTAGATCTTGACAGGCAATACAACAACAATAGGAGTGAATTTCAGCAATCAATTGAATCCCAGAGAAGCAGCAAAGCAAATACCCAGCAACAAGCAATAGAAAACCAACAAAACAGTAGAAGATTTCCTACAGCTTTAGGAATAAGCTTCAACTAAAACCTAGGCAGTTTTTACTCTGTGTATCTATATGTATATCTCTGAATTTCTATTTCAAAAAACTAGCCTCTAATCATGCTCAATTGTGGTCTATTTATAGGTGAGATTGGTGAAAAATTTTGGGGGGGGGGGGAAAGTTGAAAAGTTATTTAAGATTTCCTCCCAAGAATTCTTTCAATTGTTACACTTAACTACCATTTTCAGATTTGAATTTGCCTTCCAACATGTGCTGGAAGGTTCTAATTGATTTTTTTTGGGTCTTTTACTAGTGTACCCCCACTTGCTAAGGTTATTTACTAAGTTGCCTTTTATTTGGGTCTATTATACCCTTAATTTTGTGCAATATTGTAGAAATCATAGGCCTAAATGTCTTTAATGTCCTCATAGGCTCTATTAAATCCACAATTATGTCATTTTCTATTCCTACTATGCCCTTAATGGCATTTATTATTTACCCGACCTTGTCCAGGTCTGGGTATGCTGTTTTCAGCTATTATTTATGTTCTGGCGAGTATTAGTAAGTCATTTAAGACTTGGCCAGATTTGAACTTCAAACTTATTTCAATTTTAGCCTATTTTCTTTCATTTTCTGTTATTAGAGTTAATTTGCAGGACTAGCCTACTTATTTACCTAAGTCTATACTATTTAAGGTTTAGCCAGTCCAATGTTTGAACTCAGCTTTGCAATTTTAACCAATTAGTTATCACTGGCCAATTAGAGTTGATTAAGACTTGCAAGGCTAGCCAGTTTCAAACTTAAGTCAGTTATTACAAAATTAGCTTGTTTTAGAACTTAGTCATTGAATTAAAACCTAAAGAACTACAGAGTTGGTCAATTACAAGACCGACCACTATTATTACTTATTTCAATTATGACCATTTTTATGTTGTTTTCAATTTTAACCTATTTAACTACTTAAAAATGCTTTCAAACTTAGCCACTTCTATAATGACCAAACTATTACAGCTATAACCAATATCACCCAAGTACATTAGGCTTAACAATAGTCAAATAACACAAAATTATTGCAGACTTAGCCCTTTCAAATTAAATTGCATACATAGCCATAAAATCATAATTACTTGCCATTTCACCAAAACTCAGAGAAGTGATTGAATATTGTTGAATTTCAATCAAACAGACTTATGATTCAGATTCCAAACAGAGTATGTCAATTAAACATAAAAGAGGCATAGTCAGAACTTTCTCATGTCAAAGACTAAAGAAAACCATAGTCATGCTCGGGTGTATTTGATTAAGCATAATAGGCAATATTATCGAAGAAAGCCAAAGAGGCATGATACTAACAGAGAAACAAGAAATTATGAACTAATCTGAAACATGCAATTAGCTAAACAATTTAAAGCGAAGAAAGTAAACTTAAACAAAAAACATGCAAGAACAAAACAGAACATAGATGAAGATAAAGAAAAATGATAAAAAAGAAAAACAAACAAAATAAAAACAAAAAGGGAAAGGGAACTTAGCTTTGCAGGATCTGTCTCCTGTGCTATTTCCCTTTTATTTTTATTTTTCTTGTTCTTTTCCTTTTCTTTCCTTTCTTTTTCCAGTTTCTTATCTTTTTTTTTTCAGTTTTTCTCTCATACTTCAAATTGAAGTCCTTCTATTGTTTTACTAGCAGAGACGGGTTCAGGGTGTTTAAAAGGAGGGATTTTGTTTGGGGTTTAGCTTTGGGTTGACCGGAGTTAGGGTTCCGGCGACCTATTTTTGAAGATTCGAACAGATGGGATGAGATTTGAAGGAAACGGCTTGTGAGGGGTGATAGATCAGGAGGTGAAGGTTCATTAGTGTTAATTTGGGAGTGGTTCTCATAAGTTTTGGTCACCGGAGAAGATCTCCGATGACCGGAATTTCGAGAAGCTAAGTTTTCTTGGGAGTTTCTGGGGTTTTCATGGTGGTTCATGGTGGGGAAGAAAGGAAATAAGGGTTTGGAGGTGAGCAGTGGCCGGAGACGGCCACAGAACTGGGCCAGTCTCCATGGCCGGTGAAGGTTCGAGAAGGAGACGATTGAGAGAGAAGGCGGCTAGGGTTAGGTATGAAGAGAATGGTCGGTCTCTCTAAGAGACTTGGCTTATATACGTGTAACACTCACTCGATCCCTGGCCATTGGATCAATTGAGATCAATGGACAGGATTAAATGCCCCTAAAACGTCGTCGTCTCATTAAATGAGAGACATTTTCCCACCCGTTAGATTTAAACACACGGACAGTCCAGATTTGATCAAAATCTTAATTAATTAGTTAATTCTGGATAAAGTCTCAGCCGTTGGATTTAAAGTGATGAACGGCTAAGATTGCTTCTCATGTTAAGGCTGGACCGGATCTTTTAGTTGGTTTGGGCCAAATGTGTATTGGGTTTACATATTTGGCCCAATTTTATATTTCTCTGTATTTTCTTGGTATTTTAATTATTTTTGTGGTATTTTCTTTTGTATTTCATTTTTTCTTTTTATATTCTTTTCAATTATTCAATTTCATATTTTCTCTAATTTTTTGACATTCTTCTGCTATTTTTCACTAATTTCCGACATAATTGCATTTTTTGTTAATTTTCCTTTTTAAATGATACTTGTACTCAACCTATATTTTTAAATTTTTTCTAATTTCATTTCTAATTGTTTGCACATACAAATGCATCTTATTTCAACCAAAACATATGGTTGCATACAAAAATATTATTTATTTTTATTTTGGAATATATTGCTTAGGTAAAAATCACGTGCTCACAACTTCTTGCTCACATATCTGTGCGTACGCACCTGCTTCCACCCATTTGGAAAAATAATCCGTGAAAACTAAAAGAAAGCATACCTTTCCTTGTCCAACTGGCAGAGGGCCGATAATATCCATTCCTCACTTTATGTAGTGCCATGGTGAGGTGACTGAATGGAGAAGCTCCATTGCTTGGTGTATCATGGGGCGTACTTTTGGCACTGTTCGCATCTTCAAACATAATCTACTGCCTCTTTTTCATAGTAAGCCATTAATAACCCGCACATATGAGGCATCAGACGATGGCACAATTTCCTATATGGGCACCGCAATGGCCCTTATGCAACTCTTCTAATACTTGTCTCATTTGATGCAGCCCGAGGCACTTAGTAAGGGGACCACCAAACGTTCTCTTGTAGAGGTCATGATTTATCAGACTGTATCGGGCGACTTGTACGTTGAGCTTCTTGGCTTTTTTTTTTGTTGCGTGGGAGTGTTTCGTCCTGCAAATAGGATACAAACTGGTTGCGCCAGTCCCAAGTTGGATTTATAGAGAATACCTCGATGTGTCGATGGCCGAATGCAGGAGGGTGACCACACTTTCTTTGTTGATACTCTTGGTGGCCGCGGCCAGTTGGTTAAGCCATCTTCCTCAACATTTTGTGCCCTTGGGATTTGCTCGAAGCGACATTCGTCGAACTTAGGCATCAACTTATGGATTTCTGATTGGTATTTTTGTAGCCTTTGTTCTTTGATTTGGTAAGTCCCGATGACTACATTTACGACGCGTTGAGAGTCGCAGTGGAGGACAAGTTGACGGGTCCCGTATTTGATGGACAATTTCATACCTGTAATCACAACCTCATACTCGACCTCATTGTTAGTCATCTCGAGGAATCATATGGACTGGTGAATTATTTCACCCGTAGGGGCTTCGAGGACGAGTCCTAGTCCCGATCCTGAGGCATTCATAGTGTTGTCAGTATAGAGAGTCCAGAGGTCAGTATGGGTAGAGGCGCGGAGGGCCTCTTGTTCTACCTCTAGCAATATCCCCGTGTAGAAGTCGGCAATAATGTGAGCAATTACCTGCCACTTAATGGCGGTTCTTAGGTGGTAGGTTATGTCATTGCTACTCTATAGCCCATTTGGTGAGCCTACCTGAGAGTTCGGGTTTATGTAGGACACTTCTTAGGGGGAAGGTTGTTACTACTTTTATGGAATGGCATTGAAAATAATGTCTAAGCTTTGGTGAAGCTACAACCAGTGCCAGAGCCAGTTTCTTAAGGTTGGGTACCTCGTTTCAGCATCTATTAAAGTTTTTTGATATAATAAATAGGGGATTGAGTACCTTTGTTTTCGCGGACCAAGACGGCACTGACAGTAACTTCAGAAACTGCTAGGTACACCAGTAAGCGCTCACTTGGATTTGCTTTGACGAGCAATGGCAGCAAAGGTAGATATGTTTTAGGTTTCCTTGGGGCCTTGATACATTTCTCATTATGTTGCAACCTTTCCTCAAGATGCTAAAGAACTTGTGGCATCTGTTTGAGGACCGCGAGATGAACCTTGATAGGGCAGCTATTCACCCCGTCAGTTTCTATACCTACTTCTTACTGTTCAGAACCTCAGGTATCGTGTCTATGGCCTTGGTCTGATCCGGGTTGACTTCGATACCTCGTTGTGATACGAGAAAACCTAGGATTTTTCCTGAGGCCACGCCGAAAGCACATTTTTCTAGGTTTAATTTCATCTGTACTGCCTCAGTATCTCGAAGGCTTCTTTCAAATAATCGACATAGTCCTCCTTCTTTGCCGATTTTACTAACATGTCTTCGATATGAACCTCCATTGTCTTGCCGAGCTATTTTTTAAACATCTTGGTGACCAATCTTTGGTACGTTTCTCCCACATTTTTGAGTCCGAAGGACATCACTTTATAGCAGTACGTCCCTTGGTGGGTGATGAAATTTGTCTTCTCTTGATCCTCTTCGACCATCAGGATCTGGTTGTAGCCGAAGTAGGCATCCAAGAAGTTGAGTAGTTCATTCCCTACTGTTGCGTCGATAAACTGGTCGATGTGGGGCAATAGGAAGGAGTCTTTTGGGCATGTCTTGTTTAGATCGGTAAAGTCCACGCACATTCTCCATTTCCCATTTTTCTTTTTAACCATGACCACCTTAGCGACCTATTGCAGGTATTTTGATTCCCTGATAGAATTGTTTGCTAGTAATTTGTCCACTTATTTACTGACTGCCTCGTTGATTGCAGCATTGAATTTCCTTCTCATCTGTCGTACGGGCGGATAGAGTGGGTCGACGTTCAGCTTATGAGTGGCGATGTCTTTTGGGATCCCTGGCATATCTGAATGAGAGAAGGCAAATAAATCTGCATGGTTATTTAAGAATTCGTGGTACTTACTTGGGTCAGAGAGGTTGTGCCCAATGTAGGCTTTCTTTGAATTGTCGGTATCCTCCAGCTGGACCAGGTCGAGGTTCTTGACTGTCACTTTGCAAGCTTCTACAATATCTGAGTCCTTAATGACCTCTACCGTCGGGTTGATTTTAGTTCCCAACATGGCTGATTACTACGCTTACGCGCTTGCTTCCTTCAGTTGTTTGGTGTGTGTATAGTCTTGGGCAATCTGATATTATTCCTGGACGATACGTGGCTCACCTCGAATGCTGAATATTCCCCATAGGGTGGGAAATTTGATTACTTGATAGAAACTCGAGGGGATATCTTGCATGGCGTATATACATGGACGCCCCACAATGACATTGTTTGTCATTTCCCAATTCATGGTATGGAATATGGTCTCCTGTGTGAATCCTCCTACCAAGACTAGTAGTGATATCTCTCCGGAGGTTCGCTCTACTGCATTGTTAAAACTTGTTAGCGTTATGCAACGCAGTATTATCTTATCTTCGAGCCTCATTTGCTTGAGAAATCTTGGGTGGATAATACACGTGACTCTTCCATTGTCTGCCTGATTCTTTTCACATCATTATCAGTAATGCATAAAGTTATGACTAAAGCATCATAATGAGGGAAAGACAAATCATCAGCGTCAGACTTATCGAAGGTGATACTATCTTCGAAGTCATCATACCATTCGTGAGCGATCGTGTGCTTCAACTTGTGTGTGGTGGTGAACTTTACATGGTTGATTGTTGAGTCATCGCTTCCACCGATGATCATCTATATGTTGCGTGATGGAGAAGGTATTTTTGGTGCTCCTTGGGATCAGTCGCGTCCTCTGGGGAAATTTGCCCTTCCTTGCTAAACAGCTCCTTCAGGTATCCCTGGTTCAGCATTCTAACCACCTCCTGTTGTAGGCCTATGCAATCTTCGATCTCGTGTCTTCTTTCCTAATGGAATTCGCATAGGACGTTCGACCTCCTTGCACTAGGATCTGATTTCATTTTTTGCGGCCACTATACCGTCGTGCCCAACTTCTCTAGTGTGTAAACTATTTCTGAAGGGGAGATACAAAAGTTATGAGCAAATAAAAATAGGGTCATACCTCTTTCATTTCGAAGCGGACGACGTGTCGCTGCACGACATCTGGATGCTTTGGTGGAGGCGGATTGGGAGTTCTAATATAAAGGTGATGCCTTTCTCTGTTAAAGCGTGGGAGTTGTTCCTATCACCCGTCATTGCGTCGATCCTTCCTTAACTCTGATTTTACCGACGCCAGTCATTGGGTCAGACCATTAAGACTATCTTCGTCCACTCTTACTTCGGTGCAGTAGGCATTATGAATCTCTTTCCACGTGGTGGGGGATACTTCATGAGTTGGTTGAGCAGTTTCTTGGTTGCTTTTGATACGTCTCTGTTCAACCCGTTTTGGAAATTTGCGACTGCCATTCCTTCTGATATGTTTGGTAGTCCCATTCTTACCCTGTTGAATCGGTCCAGGAAGTCCCTGAGTCCTTTCTCCGTTGTTTGTCTGATGGCGAAGATATCATTGACCCTAGCTTTGGCCTTCTTAGCTCCTGCATGAGCCGTGGCAAATTTGTCTGCCATTTCTTCGAACGTTGATATTGATCTAGATGGTAGTTGAGATTACCACGTTAATGCTCATCATGTCAAAGTTTTACCAAACGTTTTCAGCAACACGGATGACACTTGTTCTTTTGATAAGTCATTGCCTTTTATGGCAGTCACATAATGAATCAGATGGTCTTCTGGTTCCGTGGTCCCGTCATATATTTTCAAGTACGGTGGCATCTTGAAGGTTTAGGGATCGAGTGAGGGGAAGCTTCCTCACAATATGGTTGCTCGACGAACCTTCCCACATCGCATTTCGGCAGTAGATTAGGGGCGCCAGGTATCTTGTCTACCCTTTCCTGTTGCTTTTTCATTTGATCACGAAGCATTTTATTCTCGTTCTTCCATATTCTTAAGGATGGTTGCGAGTGCATCATCGCTTACATTGGTATCGGTGTGGGCATTACTTGTTCGTACAACACTGGGCTCACCGGTTGCGGCAGCAATTTCTTCCATTGATGAATCTTTGATATTTCCCTGAGGTGGTTTCTCGAGCATGCTACTTAGAGTGTTCGTCAACCATTCCTCTAGTAGATTTTTGACTACTGAGGCCGTTTCCTTTGCTGCAGATGTAGAGGCCCCCCTTTCATGCAAAATCGTCAGATCTTCGAGTGAAGAGGATGAGATCTCCCCTTCGGTACACTACTTGGTGTTACATTTGCTGTATTTTCTTTACCGGCTTCATTGAGAGGGTCTATGAGGTTAGTTGAGACATCTGCTATCATCTTCAGCCTTGATTCTTTCTTTGCCCTTTGTTAGTTTTTATGGAGCCTGAAGGACAATTCTTGTTGTTTCTAATATCCTAGGTGTAAACTATGATTTCGACTGCCAAAATCCCTACAGATGGCGCAAAATTTTTTGACTCAAACGTTGTTGAACACTGTTAAAGCAAATCAATCAATATAGATGAAGGGGTAAATCGTAATCAAAAATAATAAACTCTAGGATGATCTTGGTAATTGGTTCAGATAACAATAATACAAATTGGAGAGAGAGAGAGAGAGGGAGAGAAAGGGATAATCTTAGAGAGATGAGAGAGAGAGAGCTTATTGTGACGACCCAAAGGGTCATCACTTATTTTATTAATCATTTCGAGCTTCGAGGCCTTAAAAACCTCATTCCATGTTGCCTCGATTTACGTGCACAATCCGAGCATGTAGCCGGAAAGATTTTGTGATAGAAAATATGAGTTCTATGAGAAATTTGGATAAAAATGATATTAATATTGATATGGTTGACTTCGGTCAACATTTTTTGTAAACGGATCCGGACCCGAGATTGGATGGTCCCGAGAGGTCCGTAGGAAAATATGGGACTTAGACATGCGTCCGGAGTCGAATTCCGAGGCCTAGAGCCCAAGTTATGAATTTTTCTATGAAATTATTTTTGAGGTAATTGTTAAAGGAAATGAATTAATTGACCTCGGTATCGGGCTCGTATTTTGGTTCCGACGCCCGGTACAAGTCTTAAATATTATATATGTGATTTCTGTAAAGTTTGGTGACATTCGGATGTCGTTTAAGATGTTTTGGACCTTGAGTCCCAAGTTTGAAAGTTTTGAAAACCAAAAATATGAAAATCATGAATTTGAGGCTTGATTTGATGAAAACGAGATGATATTGGCGATGTGATCGCACGAACAAGTTCATAATGTGTTTTTGAGGTTGTGTACATGTTTGGTTTGGAGCCCGGGGGCTCGGGTAAAGATTTGATAGGCCGTTGGATTAAATTCTGAATTTTTGCACTGCTGGTTTTTCACCCAGCTGTTGGCTTCGCAATTGCGAAGCATTTCTCGCAATTGCGAAGGGGGATGATCAAGGCAGGGCTCGCAAATGCGAACCCTGATCGCAAATGCGCAACCCCTCATGCCCAACCTTGTTCGCAAATGCGAACAATTGTTCGCAAATGCGAACGTCCCCAGGGCCTGCCTATGTTCGGAAATGCGAACACAGTTCGCAAATGCGAACGTCCTAGTGACTGCCTTGGTTCGCAAATGCGAACCATTGTTCGCAAATGCGAACACCGCCTTATACAGCATGTGTTCGCAAATGCGAACATTAGTTCGCAAATGCGAACTGTTCGCAAATGCGAACAAATGTTCGCAAATGCGAACTTCCCACCCTTAGCAAATTGGTCGGGGTTCGCAATTGCGAACCCATGTTCACAAATGCGAACAAAGAGACCCGTAAAACACGATTTTCAGTTCATTTCTTCACTTTTTACAAAACAAAAATACCCATTTGCGATTCTTCACGGATTCCTTCTTCATCAAAACAATTGTAAGTCATTTTTTACTTAATTCTTTCAATTCCTAACATCATTAAACATGTTTTTCAATAGAAATCAAAGGTTTTCATGGTAGAATTTCTTGTTTTTGTTAGAATATAGGGTTTTTCATAAATTGGGAAATTGGACCTCGAATTGAGGTCCGATTTTGAAACAAATCATATACATGAACTCGTGGGGGATGGGTAACCGGATTTTGGTCCTAACCCCGAGTTCCGACCATGTGGGCCCGGGGTTGAAATTCACTATTCCGGCAGAATGTTGTAAAAGTTGTATTTGGTCTTAAGAATTAGTTTGTTGAGTAGTATTGATGATATTAAATCAATTGTGTATAGATACGGTTGGATTGGAGCCAAATTTGAAAGAAAAAGACATTTCCACGGATTGAATTGTTCATAAACATTCGAGGTAAGTGTTTGTTCTATCCTAGCTTGAGGGAATAGGATTATGTGTTATGTGTTATGTGATCGAGTGCGGTGTATGGGCTGTGGTGACGAGCATCCATACACCGGCGTCTAGTATGACCGTGAGTCGTTGAAAAATGATTATTTTGAGATATATTACAGATGAATTATTATTGTTCTCCCTTGTCGGGACTTGTTGCGAAGATGATTATTGATTGCCCTTGTTGGGACAGTTTATGAATTACTGCTTCTTTCTTTGCCCTTAACTGTGATTGTTATTTGGGTGAGGAAGAGTGATAATGCACGAAAGGTGATGCCGTGATGCACGAAGGTTAATGTCGTGCCATGTTTTATTGATTATGCACGAAGGATCATGCCGTGCCCTGTTATTGAACTATATACGAAGGATCATTCCGTACTATGGATGTGAGGATGAGAGTAAAAGCACGAAGGGTGATGCCGTGTACTTTATTTGCTTATTTGGTGAGGATGAGAGTAAAAGCACGAAGGGTGATGCCGTGCAATCTGTTTGCTATTCCTTGACTTGATATTACTTGTGTTTACATTATACTTTGTTTTTCCTTGTGAATTTATTAACTGTTGTTAATTGTTGAATTCTTTGAGATATTCCTTATTGTATTATTACCTGGTTATTTCTTGTTATTCTGCGGTATACATATATATTGAATTGCACAGGTTTATGTGGGTGTCTGGTCCTAGGCTTGTCACTACTTCGTCGGGATAGGCCAGACACTTACCAGCACATGGGGTCGGTTGTGCTGATACTACACTTCTGTGCGTTTTTGCACAGGTCCAGGTTACGATCAGGAGCAGCAGCAGTAAATCGATTGCGTGGGAGTTGATCACATTTGAGACCGAGGTAGCTTGCAGACGTCCGCAGGCCCGACGTCTCTCTCTCTTTATTTATGTTACTAGTTGTAGTCTCTTTGTTCCGAGACAAACAGAATTATGTTATATTTCTTTCAAACTCTTATGTGTAGTTTTCGGTAGTAGTTCGTGAGTTGGTGACTCCACGTCTTGGGTAGAGGATTTCAGTATGATTTTCATCTTGTAATTAGTTATTTCTATTTCGATAAAGTATTCCGCATTTATTTAATTAAAATTGTGTTAAAAAAAGGATAGTATGAATACAGTGGCTTGCCTAGCTACCACGAGTAGGCGCCATCACGGTCCCGATGTTGGGGGAAAATCCGGGTCGTGACACTTATATTTCCAATAATGAATCAATCCCTTTTACAAAGCTCCGATCCCCTTTATATAGTAGGGGATCCTTCTGTTAGTATTAAAAGGCAAAAATAAAATACATGCTGTAGAGGGGCCGACGTGATTATGGAGTCGTCCCTCCTATTACCCCCAAGTCATCCTTCTGTCAGAACCCACATATGTTCAGCGGTTGGTTGTGCTAGCTTAGCAACGCGATCGATCAAATTTGACCCCATACATTCTTAAAGTTAGTTCCGAAATTAATTATTCCGTATCTTTAATACCAAACGAGGCCTAAGTATGCATTACTGGTAGTTAGTGCGGGTAGTGGTCTATCGACCAGATTTTAATGTCCACGATTTCCTTGCGCACTTTCTACCGTCCAAAATTTTCGGTTAACATCTAACCCAAATTCACAACTCCCTGTTAGCTTGTTTATTCAAAATTTCCCCTCATCTCATTTTCGTTTATTAACTTGGTGATTCAGTTGGACTTGAGCCACATATCTTGCTTGTTCCCGCTTGTATTTCCATCCTCTTCAGAGCTTTATATGCCGTTCAAGACAAGTTATGCAAACCATATATTGAGCAGTTGTAGGAAGAAAAATGTATCATAAAAATAAGATAAAAGGCAAGTCAAAGTTAATTTATTTCATTAGGATTGATATAGCATTATATTCACCACTAGTGAATTTATTATTGTATCAAATATGATACTCTGCAACAAAGGAAAGATCGTCAAAAGAAACGATACTGACATGTGTGATCATTACCACACACATACACACGAGCTTCACATGACTTAGTAGCACGTAACCTGTCCCTGTTTAGGTTTTGTATGCTCTGAGCAAAGGAATTACGAGATACTGGATGGGGCGTGGCGGGCCAGGTAGGAAGAATATGTGAATGTCATTCAACATATACCTTTTGCAGCTATTTAATGGTGTGTAACAATGTCTTTGTGAACTGCAATTTATCTGGGGGGATTAGTCAATAATAAGGTCAATGTGACTATCACATGATTACACTCCACAAACCTACATCATTGTTTCCCACCACAAATTAACCTCTCAAGCATTGGTTGGAGTACTTGATTTTGATCAAGAGCTACGGCAATTACTCCTGAATGGTTAGAATAGGAAAGAGATAGCCACCGTGAATGAAAGGGTTTGGTACATAAACTAATGAACTTGCGGATGTTATGAACATGGCACAATGGTATTCAAAATTTGCGACACAAATCTTCAGCGATTGGCCAAACCTTCTCGGACCAATTTTTATAGCATACGTAGTTTCTTTATATCCTGTGTAATATACTAATGAATGGAAATACAAATTGGGACAGAAATGGTGAATTTTATTGGATTGTTCGAATATTACAAATGAACCAACGAATTGAGAATTAAAAGACATTGTAAGAATAAGTCTTCTAATCCCAAATGCTTCAAATCTCCATTGAATCCAAGCTATCACCTGAAGAATTAATGGAGAATGTTATAGAGAACGAAGAAGAGAATGAGGTGTTAGAGAGAGAAAGAGAGAGCTGGGAGAAGAGAATAGAAAATTACCAAATCATAACCACCCAATTAGTTAGGCCCAATTTCTATTATAAACTCCTCAGCTGGCTCAAACCGTAAGTGAGTTAATAACAAATAGGAAATTTTACCACCTATAGAATAGGTTAGTACCCTATTTATAACATATAAATACCTTTTTAAGATTTTACATAATATAATAACCTTTTTTATTTTGTAGCAAAAAATTAAAATTTAATACTTTCCTATATTTAAGCCTTATTAGATGGTACAAAATATTTTTCTCTCACCAATTTATGGTATAACTCCCGTTTTTTGTGAAATGACGCCGCTTAATACAGCTTAATACACCTAAATACAGATTCACCTTCCCATAATTTGCGCCGAAACGTCACTTTTTTCCCGCTTAATACACCTAAATACAGATCATGATTTACAGGAATCCCTGTTTGTGCGGCGTCATTTCATGTTGTATTATTGAATATAATTCGTTTAATACATTATATACATCATAAAATAACATAAAACATATCTATATCACGTAATATAGGAAATGATTTCTATTTATTGCTAATTAGGTCTTAATAAATGTCTTTTGTGAAAAATTCCCTAACAAATATGAGCCCTTTATTTTGTTTAAGTTACTCGGCCGTCCAATCGTGCATGTGCTACTCACGTGAGGCTTTATTTCATTCCCCTAGTTCTCTTCTTCCTTTCATTTCTAGCTGGCATCTAATACCCCCCCCCCCCCCCGATGAGAACAATGGCTTTGTCTTCAAGGTCAGAGACTAGCCATAAATTTTGGAAACTTGCTTTCGAGATACCCCCAATCTTCCCAAGTTGCCTCTTCCTCCTTCAAGTTAGACCATTGAACTAGAACCTTGACACCTACACCATTATTCACCTTCACCATCTTCTTTTTCAAGATTGCTACTGGTTGGACCAAGATGCAACCATCCCCATCACAGATCAGTGGATGCGGAATAATGTCAGGACCTACACACTTCTTCAACTGAGATACATGGAACATATGGTGAATTTGGGATCCCGACGGCAACTCTAATCGATAAGCTACTGACCCTATTCTTTGTAGTATCATGTAAGGACCATAGGCACTTAGCTTATGATTCTTTCTTACAGCGATTGAAGCTTGCCTATAAGGTTGAAGCTTCAAATAAACCCAATCGCCCACCTCTAAAACTCTGCCTGATCTATTCTTATCGGCATAAAACTTCATTCTTGTTTGGGCTTGAGTGAGGTTGTCTTTAAAGATCTGCAGCATCTGCTATTTTTGGGCTATCCAAGTACCCGTTGGTGTCTGAACTGGTTGAGGTAGTGACCCTAAGGGAATTTGAGGTGGGGAAAAACCATACAAAGCCTGAAAAGGAGTAGTCTTTAGGGAATTATGCTGATTAGTGTTGTACCACCATTCTGCTAATGGTAACCATTTCACCAACTATTTTAGATTAGTAAACACCATAGCCCTGAGATATGCTTCCAAGCATCTATTTAACCTCTCTGTTTGCCCATCTATTTGAGGATGGTAAGAGGTGGACATGTTCAGTTTCATCCCCATGGACTTGAATAGTCTCTGCCAAAACTGGCTAGTGAACACACTGTCTCTGTCTGAAATAATGGACTTAGGCAGCCCATGTATCTTGTAATGTCTTTCAGAAATAGATCATCCACATCTTGTGCAGTGAAAGGATATTTGAGAGCTAAGAAGTGGCCATACTTGGTAAGCCTATCCACCACCACTGGTATAACATTCCCGTGGCCTGAATTAGGTAGCCCTTCTACAAAATCCATGGCTATATCCTGCCATGGTAATAGAGGAATTGGCAAAGGTTGTAGCAAACTAGGGGTATGTATATTCTCAGTCTTCATCCTTTGGCAAGTATCACATTCTGAAACCTATTTATAGACATTAGTTCTCATATTAGGCCAGTAAAAATCATTTTAGTCCTTTTATAAGTACATTGCTGTCCAGAGTGTCCCCCCAATGGAGACTGGTGCATTGCTTGAAAAATCTTGGTTCCTAGGTCTGTTCCCTTCCCAATATAGATTTTCTGGTCATACCTCAAAACCCCTTGCAGTAGAGTGTAATAACGATTGTTATGGTTATTTTTTATCAGATCAGTGATCAATTTATGAACATGAGGATCATGCTCATAATTGTGCTCTACCTCACTCATCCATGTAGGCTCAGTAGAAGAAGAGGCAAACAGTGATGATTCCTCCTCTTGTCTCCTAGATAATGCATCAACCATCTTATTTTCAGCACCCCTTTTATATTGGACTTCAAAATCAAGTCCTTATAGCTTGGTCAGACCTTTCTGCTGCAAAGCAGCGGTCACTCTTTACTGCAGTAGAAACTTTAAACTGTGACAGTCTGTTCTTATTATAAAATGGCCTCCTTGGAGGTAATGTCTCCATTTATCCACAGTTGATAGTAAAGCCATTAATTCTTTCTCATATGTAGACAATCCAAGTGTCTAGGAGATAGAGACTTGCTGAAAAAAGCAATAGGTCTCCCCTCTTGTATCAGTACTACCTCTATCTCTTTAAAGCATGCATCAATCTCAATTATGAAAAGCTTGCTGAAATCTGCCAATGCTAGCATATGAGCACTGGTCATGGCTTGTTTAAGGGCTTGAAATGAACTCTCAGCTTCTGCATCCCACTGAAAACCATTTTTCCTCAGCAAATTGGTTAAGGGTTTGCTTATCATTCCATAAGACCTGATGAACGTTCTATAGTATCCTTTCAAGCCCAAGAATCCCCTAAGGGCCTTAATGGTCTCAGGAGTAGGCCAAGAAGCCATAACCTCAATCTTTTAAGGATATGTGGCCACTCCTTCCCCTGTTATTATGTGTCCTAGGTATTCCACTTTGGTCTTGCCAAAGGAACACTTGGACAATTTAGCAAAAAGTTTATCTTTCCTTACGATCTCCAGCACCTTTTCAAATGTAGAACATGGTCCTCAATAGTAGAGCTATATACTAGATTGTCATCAAAGAACACCAACACAAATTTTCTAAGATAATCCTTAAAAGCATGGTTCATAAGTGACTGAAAAGTGGTAAGAGCATAGTTAGTCCAAAGGGCATTACTCTAAACTCATAATGTCCTAAATATGTTATAAAAGCAGCCTTATAAATGACCTTTTCCCCCATCATTATTGTCACACCTTCTTTTTTACTCTTACCGAGCCCGCTTATTCATTTACACCCCGGGAAGGAATATAATAAAAGTGGAAGGAATTTTTTAATTTAAGGACAATCGGAACGGGATTAGTTTATTTTAACTTTCTGAGTCACCACTTGAGAATATAATGGTGTCCCAAGTCACCAGTTTAATCCCGAACCGAGGAAAGTTTGACTCTGTTACAATCTGCTAACTAGAAATCTGGATAAGGAATTCTGTTAATCCGGGAGAAGGTGTTAGGCACTCCCGAATTCCGTGGTCCTAGCACGGTCGCTCAACTATTGTATTTATTTTTATCTAATTTCTTTATATGTTTCATTTTATGTGCATTTATTAATATTTTGTTTTATCATTTTTAAAGAATTGCAACATCATGAAAATACATTTCGGGCCACACCGTATCAGTACACCTGTGACGTTTAATACATTCCGGCTTCGTTGATTTAGATTTGGGTCGCATATATGTGCACCCATACTTGAGAAAGTATATTATTATAATCGCGCCTAGAGTATCTACGTCTTGTTAACTTTGGAAAAGATCGTAAAATTTGCTAAATGGTCCTTCCGAATCTAAGAGTTTTATAATAATTAATTGAGGGCCTCGTGCATTTTATTCTCAAACGAGGCTCATCTCATTTATTTTAAGAGGTCAAGCCTAAGGTGTGTTGCATTTTCTATATTGTCTTAACTATTTGTACTTGGATTCATCATTCGAATTAAAGCTCAATTGTTATTTATGGGTTTATATCGTATGCGATTTTGTCAAGCTATTTTGAAAACCAATTATTTCACTGAAAACAAGGCTTGCGAAGCCTAGCCCATAAATGACTATTCAGATCATTTTTAAACCTCTGTACATAGTAGGCCTGGAAATCATGGGATGCTGATAATCAGCACTAGGCAACTATAATTTTTCTTATTTCTTGAATCAATCAATATAACTAGCTTTTGAATTTTATATGCACTGATTAACATGAAATTATATACACGCACATATTGACTTATGGAAAGCATTATACACAATGTGTGAAAACCAGTTCAAGTTCCTTTCTATATTTTATATCTTTATTTCCAATACTGTGATCATGCATTATTTATTGAATCTACTAATGTGAATGACAGTCCCTAACTAAACCAATTGAATTCTAGTGTTATGATTTTTCACTCTACTTACTACCTAAAAATCAAATTCTATTTAAACCTATTACAATCGTCAAAGCATGTCATAAACAATAATAGTAATAGCAATATCTATACTACTTATTACAAGAATCATTCAAAACTTTGGGAACAATTGAACTAAATGACTTTAAATGCATAGAATTTGTAAATAATAGAGATTTTTAGACTGTGAATACGTAAATTCCAGCTTCTATTTGCATTTTCCTTTATAATCCAAATAATCACTTGAAGTTACAACGATGTGTACCTGTGATGAAGAATAAATGGAGATCAGCAGGTAATTGTCAACAGACAATAACACAATAGTGAGAATACAACAACAGCATATCAACAGTTGATTCCGAAAGCCACATGAATTTTTTAAAACTTCAAATTTTCTTCAAATATTAATCGTAATGATAGCGATAAGAACCACAGCATTCAGATGATTAGAAATAGTTGAATTTGAGTTCAAATTTATTCAACATTGAAGCTAATACACATAGGTTCTTCGAAATTTTTGTTTCTCTGGATTTTCTAGAATGATTTTCTGACCTAAATGAAGAAATTGAGATCTAGAAGTATAGATTTTGATTCTGAAATTCTAATTTCAGATCTGGAGGCATATAGATTTTATTGGGGAATTTTTCTAGGGTTCAAAAGCTTGTAAGGTTCAAAAATCCCTCAGATTCAAAAATCTAGCCAAAAGTCCCTTGTTCGGCAGAATTGTTGCCTATTTATAGGCACAAAAAATGGGAGGGAGTTTTAAATTAGTAATTATCTTACGAGTCCCTTATTTTTACTTTATTAGACAGATTAACACACTTATTTGATTAAAGTTTGTACTAGAACCCATTCTAGAAGGTTCTAGCTAATTCTATCATGTTCTTATTCCGTCCTATTATACCCTCACTTGCATTTGTTATTCACTGATTCTAACCTTTTTAATCCTATATTACCCCTAGAGCTAGGCTGAAATTACCATAAAACTGTTCTGAAATTCCCACAATGCCCTCACTCCCCTAGTTTTATTACTATTGAACTATTTTCTATTCCCAATTTTATCCCCACTTCCTATTTAAAATTACTAATTTCCTTTTATCCAACCCTAATTAATTTCTATCCTTCTTATTCATGTATTTTTATTACTATAGACTAATTATGGTGGCTAACAACTATAACCAAGCTTAACTAATTAATCAATTCATGCTAAATTGCATTGCACTAACTAATAGAACTTTAATAGAATTAAGTCCCAATTAACAGAATCAAATTATCGAACAACACTGACTATAACTATAATACCAAAAATCCAATTTAAACAATAAATCGTATGATACTAAAAATAAAATTCGGACAGTTGCCAACATACTAATGGCTTTGAACAATTAAAACCTTAATTCTGTGACAAGAAACGAATCAACCTACCACTAATTTCATGCAAGATTAAACACGGAATCCAAAGAGAAAAGAGAAGACTAAGATGAGTAAATACCTATTTTGTTAATCTAATTATTAAAAATTCTAATCAAGTATTATTCTAAAAATTAAAACCTACTTAATTCTATAATGCCCTCTTTAACAGGAAAAAAAATCAAAACAGAAAAGAAAAACACAAGGAAGCATTCTAAAATCAGAAAGAAGAGAAGAATGTAGAAATATATATAGAAAATAACTAAAAACTAAAACTAAAAAGCACAAGAACTTAGCTTTTATTTATTTATTTATTACTCTGCTTTTCCCTTCTTTTTTCCTCATCCTTCTTGAGAAAACAGTGTAATATATGGATACTCTCTTCAAACGCATATTCGACATGGTTGGTAATGATTTGAGGGGGAAGGAATATAGCTATGGCATGAGAAAGATGAAAAGAGGTAGGAATTTTGGAAGGTTTAGGGTAGCGGTGCCGCCGTGGGTGATGGTGGCGACGCTAGGGTTTCCAAGATTTGGAGCGTTTGGTCAATCTCTGAAGAAAACGAATAAAGGGACTGCGATGAAGGAAAGATGGGGAGTGTTTTGAGGTTTATTTGGCCGGAAAAGGAGGCATGTCGCCGCCGTGGGTGAATTCCGGCAGGCGGCAGAGGTATTTGTTTGAGGGGAAGCAGATAGAGACGATGACCTTTAAAGTTTTTAGGGTTTGGTATAGTTATTATACATTTAATCATATCCATTAGTATCCATTGTTGGATCAGTGAGGATTAAAGGTTGAGATTAAACGACACTAAAACATCGTCGTTTCGAGCCTCAGACTTTGGACCGAGTGAAGTTGAATTTGGACCTGGGGCGTTTGGGCTTAGGGATGAGGGGTATATTTTGATTTGGGCTGTGTAATCGGCCTAATTTTAATCCATTTTTCTTTTCTTATATTTCTTTATTCACCTTATTTTCTTTTCATTATAATTTTGTATTTTTTATATATATTTTCTTTTTTCTAATTTTTATATTTTGTTGTATTTTAGTTTTCTTTTGTATTTTCTGTATTTTTCTATTTTGTATTTATTTTGATTTTATTAAAATTGTTAAACTAATTAACTTTATTTATAGTAATTTTTCGATTAAAGCATCAAAATATTATTTTAATTTTTCTTTAAATTGTTCTAAAATGAATTAATACCTACTACATGTAAAATTAATTTTCTAAATGCATATGGATATTTTTGTATTTTTATTTAATTTAACATGCACAAATAACATGCAAACAATCAACACAAAATTCACACAAATTATAAAAATAAGAAAAAATTATTTATTTTAAATTTTATTGGAATAACTCATATGTAGGGTAAAATCACGTGCTCACACTTATCTGATAATATCTATCCCTTAAGTCTATTTTACAGCATATGCATGATCCACATTACTCATCCATCAAATCATCAACTACGGGTATAAGAAACTTGTCCTTCATAGTCATATTGTTTAGAGCTCTATAATCAACGCAAAATCTCCAACTCCCATCTTTTTTCTTGACTAGTAAAACAAGAGATGAAAATAGGGAATGACTTGGTTGTATAATACCATTGTTGAGCATTTCACTCACCTGTTTCTCCATTTCATTTTTTTTTTTGGAAAAAACTATATCTATAGGGTCTAATACTTACAGGGATTACATTTCTGGGGAATGTAATAGTCATGACCCCTTTTTGGAGTTAATAATGTTGGTTCCATGAAGATATCTAGGAATTGCATCAGTACCTTGTCAATAGTTGCAGGTATGATACTTGATTCCTTTACTTCTTCTACTGAAATTGTAAATAAGTGAGACCATATAACTGGATTATGCCTTTTAATCCAATCACCCCATAATATCATATTATTACCACCTAACTTAATTATTCTGGCTGCATCTTCAAACTCCACTCTTTGTTTTTTCCATTTGAACTTGTGGCAAATGTGCAAACTCATTAAGTAGTTGTCATTTGCTATTGTCATCCTTTGTGACGACCCAAAGGGTTATCACCTGATTTCCTCATTTGCCCCGCGCTCTCGAGGCCTTGAAAATCTCATTTTATGTTGCCGCGATTTACATGCATAGTCCGGGCATGTAGCCTGAAAGATTTTGTGCTAGAATATGTGAATTCTACGAAACTTTTGAAGTAAATTGATATTAATATTGATATAGTAGACTTCAGTCAACAATATTGGTAAACGGACCCGGACCCGAGATCGGACGGTCCCGAAAGGTTCGTAGGAAAATATGGTACTCGGGCATGCGTCCGGAGTCGAATTCTGAGGCCTAGAGCCCAAGATATGAGTTTTTCTGTTAAATTATTTTTGCTGAAATTATTAAATGAAAATTAATTAAATGACCACGGTATCGGGCTCGTATTTTGGTTCCGATGCCCGGTACAAGTCTTAAATATTATTTAACTACTTCCTGCAAAGTTTGACGACATTTGAACGTCGTTTGATGTGTTTTGAACCTTGAGTTCCAAATTTGAAAGTTTATGAAGTTAAAGGAAGAAAATCATGAACTTGAGACTTGATTTGATGAAAACGATGTTATATTGGCGATTTGATCGCGCGAGCAAGTTCGTAATATGTTTTTGAAGTTGTGTGCATGTTTGGTTTGGAGCTCGAGGGCTCAGGTAGAGATTTGATAGGTCGTTGGAGCAGATTTTGGAAAATAACACAGCTGGTATTTTCCCCCAGCTGGTATCTTTGTAATTGCGAGAAGACTCAGACTTAGCCTTGTTTCGCAAATGTGAACCAATCTTCGCAAATGCGAAGATGGCAGGAAAATGCCCAGGCTCGCAAATGCGAGGAAAATCTCGCTAATGCGAAGAACTCAGAAGCCACCTTAAGTTCGCAAATGCGAACTTCATCTCGCAAATGCGAGGCTGACAGGCTTGTGCCAAAGTTCGCAAATGCGAACGTTTTCTCGCAAATGTGAGGGCCTCAGTCAAAAATCTGCTATGTTCGCAATTGCAAACAAATGTTCGCAATTCCCATATCTGCAGCTGTGCAATCTGATACTTAAATGAATTTTACACCTCTTTTCTTCATTCTTTCAAAACCCAACACACCACACACGATTCTCCAAGAGAAAAAACACTCAAAAACACTTGTAAGTCACTTTTTACTTAACTCCTTCAATTCCTGACATCATTAAACATGTTTTCCAAGAGAAATCAAAGGTTTTCAAGGTGGAAATCCTTGTTTTTGGGTAGAACCTAGGTTTTTCATGAATTGGGGAATTAGACCTTGATTTGAGGTCCGATTTCGAAACAAGTCATATAATTAAACTCGTGAGGGAATGGGTAACCAGATTTTGGTCTGAACCCCGAGTTCCGACCACCTGCGACCAGGGGCGTTTTGGGAAATTTTGGGTTAAACTTTGGGAAAACCATTTGTAAGCATCCAAACCAATTTATATAGTATTTACTAAAGTAATTGAACCAATTGTGATTAGATTCGAGCAAATCGAAGGCTAAAATTCGAGGTAAACCTATAATTGAAGGATAATTGGACTTCAAGGCTTAGAGGTAAGTGTTTGATCTATCCTAGCTTGAGGGAATAGGATTAATATGCTAATTGCTATGTGATCGAGTACGGTGTATGGGTTGTGGTGACGAGCATCCATACACTGGCGTCTAGCATGACCGTGAGTCATTTGTTGACATATATTGTGGGATGTTTTTAAGACAAAATCTTGAACCCTTGTCGGGTTGTGAAGTTGATTATTGTTTTCCCTTGCCGGGATTTTATTGTGAAGTTAATTATTGTGTCCCTTGCTGGGACAGTTCATGTTAATTGTTTCATTCTTTTGCCCTTAAGTGTGATTGTTATTTGGGTGAGGAAGAGTGATAATGCACGAAGGGTGATGTCGTGCCTTGTTTATTGATTATGCACGAAGGATCATGTCGTGCCTTGTTTATTGATTATGCACGAAGGATAATTCCGTGCCTTGTTTTATTGATTATGCACGAAGGATAATGTCGTGCCTCGTTTATTAATTATGCACGAAGGATCATGTCGTGCCTTGTGATATTGATTATGCATGAAGGAACATTCTGTGCTGTTGTTATTTGAACCATGCACGAAGGATCATGCCGTGCCATGCAAGTGAGGATGAGAGTAAAAGCACGAAGGGTGATACCGTGCAACTATTTGAAATTTCCTTGTTTTGATAATAGTTGATTTTATTTCACTCTGATTCTATTTATTTATTTATTATATGTGGCTGACTTTGTTTCCCTAGTATTATACTACTTTGTTAATTGTGTTACTTGATAATCCTGTTATTTTATGGTATGTACATATATAGAACTGCACAGGTTTATGTGAGTGTCTGATCCTAGGCTTGTCACTACTTCGTCAGGATAGGCCAGGCACTTACCAGCACGTGGGGTCGGATTGTGCTGATACTGCACTTCTGTGTGTTTTTGCACAGGTTCAGGTTTCGAGCAGGAGCAGCAGCAGCAGTAGAGTACTTAGTGCGGTTTCTGAGCATCTCGAGACCGAGGTAGATTGCAGGCGTCCGCAGGCGTCCGCAGGCCCGGCGTCTCTTCTATTTATCTTATTATTGTTATGGTCTCATTGTTCCGAGACAAACGAAAATTATTATTTTCTTTTAGACCATTATGTGTAGTATTCCTTAGTAGTTCGTGAGTTGGTGACTCCACATCTTGGGTATAGGACTTTATCAGTTGTTTTACATTATTATCATTCATCTCCATTTAGAAAGACTTCCGCATTTAACAAATTGAGTAATTATTTCTTGCTATTAAATATGAGAAAAAAATAATGGTACGAACAGGAAAATATTAAATGAATTGGCTTGGCTAGCTACCACGAGTAGGCGCCATCACGATCCCAATGATGGGGGAAAATTCGGATCGTGACAAGTTGGTATCAGAGCTCTAGGTTACATAGGTCTTACCACTCACGAACAAGCTTAGTAGAGTTTGAGGGGTAGGTACGGAGACGTCTGTACTTGTCCTACAGAGTCTATTGAGTTAGAAAAAAGTCTCTCATTTGTTCCTTCTTGTCGTGCGATTTTTTCCTCAAATACTGATTGAATTTCTACTCTGTCCTTTCGCAGATGGTGAGGACATGTGCTTCTTCATCCGCCGATCAGCAGCCTGAGCCCCAGGCAGCTCTTGTGAGGGGCAGGGGCCGAGGCCATGTTAGAGGTCGTGGTAGGGGAAGAGCTCAGCCCCATGTAGCGATCCCAGAGGTGGAGCCTCATGTTGAGATTAGCGAGGAGGTTCCAGTCCCAACAGCTCAAGTGGGCCCACCTTAGGTCCCAAGGAAGGTCTTATTTATCCCGGATCTTCGGGAGGCTCTGGTTAGAATAGCTGGTTTTATGGACAGTGTTGCCAGAGTAGGCTTATTACCAGCTACACCAGCCGCTTCTCAGGCTGGAGGAGGGCTCCAGACTCTTGTTACTCGTACTACGGAGCCAGTAGCTCCCCAGACTCAGGCACCAGTAGTTCAGCCAGCAGTGGCCACTCAGTCAGACACCACAGCTCAGGCCAGAGATGGAGCAACCATGACTTCTGATTCTCTATGGAGACTTGATCGGTTCTCCAAGTTGTTTACCACTACTTTCCGCAGTGCCATATCAGAGAATCCCCAGGACTTCTTATTCAGTTGCCACGAGATTCTCAAGATTATGGGAATAGTAGAATCCAATGGAGTTGACTTCTGCACACTCAGACTTTTAGGATCCGCCAAGACTTGGTGGAGAGATTACTATTTGACTCGATCAGCAGGGTCCCCGGCTTTAACATGGGACTAGTTTGCGGAGTTATTTCTGGAGAAGTTTCTCCCTGTTACCCAGCGGCAGGCACTTTAGAGGCAGTTTGAGTGCCTCCAGCAGGGCACTATAATTGTTACCTAGTATGAGACGAGGTTTGTTGATCTGGCACATCATGCAGTTGTGATACTCCCCACAGATCGGGAGAGGGTCCGCAGGTTTATAGATGGGCTAAATTAGCCGATTCGACTTCAGATGGCTATAGGAGTTGGGAGTGATATATCTTTTCAGGAGGCAGCTAATGTTGCTCGTAGAGTTGAGATGGCTTTTGCTCTAGGAGGTGGTTATCCTTCAGACAAGAGGCATCGTCATTCCGGCAGATTTAGTGGTTCTTCTTCTAGAGGTATGGAATCTTTTGATAGGTGCCAGTCTTCCAGGCCTTTTCAGTCAGCCCTCCAGGCTGCGCAGGCTGGTCCAGGTGATCGTGGGTTTCGTGAGCAGTATTCAAATCAGCCTCCCATCAGTGCTCAGCCTCTTCAGAGTGTTCGTGGGGGCCATTCAGGTTGCCAGGGCCAGCAGCCCCATCAGCCTAAATGTTGTTACAGTTGTGGTGACCCAGGTCATCTTGTTAGGTTTTGCCCTCAAGCGATGGGCAACACTGAGCAGCGGGGTCCTAATCCCATTATTCAGGCACCAGTGGACCCACAGCCTGCCTAGCCAGCCAAACGCGGGGGTAGAGATCGTAGAGGTGGAGGTCGAGACCATAGAGGTGGAGACCGTCCCGCTAGAGGTAGAGGTCAGCCAGTGGATGACCGTCCCAGAGACATAGCTCAAAGGGGAGGTGCTGATCCCTGATTTTATGCCTTATCAGCTAGTCCAGACGCAGAGGCATCAGATGCTGTGATTACAGGTACCATTCTTGTTTGTGATAGAGGTGCTTTAGTATTATTCGACCCTAGGTATAAATATTCATATGTGTCTTCCTACTTTGCACCGTACCTGGCGTGCCTAGATATGCCTTGGATATTTCAGTTTATGTGTCTAGAACAGTGGGTGACTCTATAGTAGTCGACCCGGTGCATCATTCGTGCGTAGTTCGTGTGTAGCTATATTCGGGGGTCTTGAGACCCGTGTTGATTTATTGCCATTAGACATGGTGGACTTCGATGTCATATTGGGGATGGACTGGTTGTCCCCGTATCTGTCACGACCCTAGTTCACCAATCGTGAACCTGTCATAACGGCACTCAGTCCCCACGACTAGGTAAGCCTAACACGTTGCGAAATATACAAGTTTATGAACATTAAATAAGAAATAGCGGAAGAAATAATATAAAAAGGAATGTAATCTGTGCCGCTTGGCACATACACCCGTCAAACACACTATATAAGAACACCACCAAGACCCGGAATCCTACGGGTAACACAGACTAAAAGAGAATATACAACTGTGGCTCTATGTGTAAAGAGTATCTAACAACGAAATGAAGGAAAACATCTATTAATACTATCAGAATAGAAGGAGGGCCTCTAGATCTGCGGACGTAGCAGATCATACCTCGAGGTCTCCCAAGGCGCTGTTGAATCACCTGATATGAGCCTGTCCTGTTGTACCTGGATCTGCATAACAAAAGTGTGCGGAAGAGTAGCATGAGTACACCACGGCGGTACTCAGTAAGTGCCAAGCCTAACCTCGATGGAGTAGCGACGAGGAAGCTCAGGGCCCTACTTAGAGAAACAATAGCAAAATGATAATGACAAAATAAGCAGTTTAAATGAAAATAATTCATAAATGACAACAATAGAGTGATTACTGCAACAGGCTACAATTAAGCGAACAACAAGTGACAAAACTCAATTAACAAGTCCAGGACCTGTGGGAATTGAACCCACAGTCCCATTAATAGTACCTCTGGGTCTTCGGGAATCGAACCCGCAGCCCATGTCTTAATAAATCTCGGGATCTCCGGGAATCGAACCCGCAGTCCATGTCTCAATAAATCTCAGGATCTCTGGGAATCAAACCCGCAGTCCGTATCTCAATAATATATCAATAACTCAGGATCTCCAGGAATCGAACTCGCAGTCCATATCTCAATAATTCAGGATCTCCGGGAATCGAACCCGCTGTCCATATCTCAATAACTCAGGATCTCTGGGAATCGAACCCGCAGTCCAAAAATAATACCACTTCGGGTCTCTGAGAATCGAACCCACAGCCCTGGGATCTCCGGGAATCGAACCAGCAGTTCACAAACACAACAAATAAAGGAATACACAGAGATAATATAATATGCTTAACTACAACTTCACCGAAACTAATGCCAACAATTATCAAGAAATTCAAGTAAGACAATTAGGCAACTAGGCAGTTAAATCCTACCTAATCATGCTTTTCTAACTAATGCCGAGTAAGAGTATCGATTTAATTAGCTAAGAGCAGGAATATCACTAATAGAACAATTCAAGTAAAGTATGTATTACAATAACCAGCGCATGTACATGCCCGTTACCTCGCGTACAAGGCATTTAAACTATCACATAATGTCCTAGGGGTGAAAGTTCCCCCACACGAGGTTAGACAAGCCACTTACCTCGACTCCGGTACAAAACCACTAAGAGACAACTCTCTTGCCATGAATGTCGGCCTCCACAGGTGTAGTATCTGATAAAAATCAATAGAATCATATCAAAATAGGCCAATTGGGCATTACCCAATCAAAACAACTCAAAATACACCAAAACCCACAAGTTGCCAAAACCCGACTTTTGGTACGCTTATTGAAAAATCACGAAAGTTATATATTCGGAACCCTCGTCTCAATACGAGTCTAAGCATATAAGCTTTACTAAATTCGGACTCCATTTACCCATTCAAACCCTTGATTTTCTAAAATTCAAGCCTAGGGTGAAAACCTCCATTAACACACCCCTAATTCCTCCAATTTCAGTCAAAAACACCATAGTTTAGCAAGGAAATGATATAATTTAAGTCCTTGGATGATTACCTGAAGAACCCTCTTGGTTTCTCTGAAAATCGCCCCTTAATCGCCTCTCAAATGATGCTTTAGCGTTTTAGACCGTTCTAAAATTTTAACCATTACTGCTCATTAAACCCAGGCCAATTTCCGCTTCTGCGGTCTCCAGGTCGCTTCCGCGACTCCCCTTCTGCTGCCATATGGTCGCTTCTGCGGCCCTTGGCCATCTACTCGAAAGCCGCTTCTGCAACTTTTCTTATGCTGACAAAAGTCCGCTCCTGCGGAAGACCACCAAACATTCCACTCTCGCTCCTGCGGAAGGCTTTCCGCTCCTGCGTGACCTCCTCCGCGATCTGAGGTCCGCTCCTACGAACTATGCTGGCCTTCCACGAACTCGCTCCTGCGGAGCCAATGTCGCTTTTGTGGACTCGCCTCTGCGGTCCATGCTCCCTAGAAGCGAAAACTACAGAAGGCAGGCACCAGCCTGCTGCAACTTCCAAATTTCTTGCCGTTTAATCACCCAAATTCATCCCGAGGCCCCCGGAACCTCATCCAAACACACCAACACATCCTAATACCTTATTAGAACTTGTTCCAATCCTCAAAACACGTCTAACAACATCAAAACCCATAATTCACATCGAATTCAAGCCTAAATTCCTTAAAACTTTCCGAATTACACATTTGATCTAAAACCCGGCCAAACGACGTCCGAATGACCTGAAAATTTGCGCACATATCAAAAATCACATAACGAAGCTACAGAAATTGTCGAAATTCCATTCCGACCACCGGATCAAATCTCACCTATCGTTCGGATTTGCCAAAATTTCCAACTTCGGCATTTCAAGCCTAATTGAGCTTCGGACCTCCAAAATACATTCCGAACGCGCTCCCGACCCCGAAATCACCTAACGGAGCTAATGGAACCATCGGATTTCTGTTTCGAGGTCGTCTTAACACTATTCCGACTATGGAACATTTTCCAACTATAAAGCTCCCATTTAGGGACTAAGTATCCCAAAACACTCCAAATTCCAAAACCGACCCTCCTGGCAAACCCCAATAGCATAAATGAACTTAGGGGAACAGTTAGATTGGGGATCGGGGCATAATTTTCTAAAATGACCGCTCGGGTCGTTACATTTTTCCACACTTAAAAGATTCGTTCGTCCTCGAACGAGCATAGAAAATATACCTGGAGTGGTGAAGAGATGAGGGTACTGGCTGCGCATATCCTGCTCGGTCTCCCAAGTCGCCTCCTCGACCGGCTGACCCTGCCACTGAACCTTTACTGAAGCGATGTTCTTTGATCTTAGCTTCCTGACCTGCCTGTCTAGAATGGCTATTTGCTCCTCAACATAAGACAGATCCTTGTCTAGCTGAGCTGAAGTGAAATCCGACACATGCGACGGGTCACCATGGTATCTCCAGAGCATGGAGACATGAAATAAGGGGTGGACTCCGGCTAGGCTGGGAGGTAAGGCCAACTCATAAGCAACCTCCCCAACACGCGTCAAAATCTCAAAAGGGCCAATAAATCTAGGACTCAGCTTCCCTTTCTTCCCAAACCTCATAACGCCCTTCATGGGCGAGACTCGAAGCAAAACTCACTCGCCAACCATAAAAGCCACATCGCGGACCTTCTTGTCCGCATAACTCTTCTGTCTAGACTGGGCTGCACGAAGTCTGTCCTGAATCACCTTGACCTTGTTCATTGCATCCTGAACTATATCAGTGCCTAACAGCCTGGCCTCGTCCGGCTCGAACCAACCCACGGGAGACCTGCACCTCCTACCATATAGAGCCTCATACGGTTCCATCTGAATACTGGACTGGTAGCTGTTATTATAAGCAAACTCCGCCAGTGGGAAGAAGTAATCCCATGAACCTCCAAACTCAATCACGCACGCACGGAGCATATCCTCCAAAATCTAAATAGTGTGCTCGGACTAACCATTAGTCTGGGGATGAAATGATGTGCTTAGCTCCACCCGAGTACCTAACTCCTGCTGTACGACTCTCCAGAACCGTGAAGTGAACTGAGTGCCTCTATTTGAAATGATGGAAACTGGAATACCATGCAGCCGAACTATCTCTCTAATGTAGATCTCCGCCAGCCGCTCCGATGAATAAGTTGTGCTCACTGGTATGAAATGGGCGAACTTGGTCATCCGATCCACAATAACCCAAATGGAATCAAACTTCCTAACAGTCCGTGGAAGTCCAGATACAAAGTCCATGGTGATGCGCTCCCATTTCCACTCTGGAATCTCAATCTGCTGCATCAATCCACCCGGACGCTGATGCTCATACTTCACCTGCTGGCAGTTGAGGCATATAGAAACATAATCAACTATATCTCTCTTCATACGCCTCCACCAGTAATGTTGTCTCAAGTCCTGATACATCTTCGCGGCACCCGGATGGATGAAATACCGCGAACTATGGGCCTCTGCTAGAATTAGCTCTCGAAGATCATCCACATTGGGCACATAGATACGCCCCTGCATCCTCATAACTCCATCATTTCTAATGGTAACATCTCGAGCATCACCACGCCGAGCTCTATCCTGAAGGACAAGCAAATGAGGATCGTCGAACTGACACTCCCTGATGCGGTCAAATAGAGAAGACCGAGAAACCACACAAGTCAGAACTTGGCTGGGCTCCGAAAGATCCAGTCTAACAAACTGCCTGGCTAAAGCCTGAACATCCATCGCCATAGGCCTCTCCGAAGCTGGTAGATACGCCAAACTCCCCAAACTCTCTGCTCGACGACTCAAGGCATCGGCAACCACATTAGCCTTGCCCGGATGATAGAGAATAGTAATATCATAGTCCTTTAGTAGCTCCAACCATCTCCTCTGATGCATATTCAGGTTCTTCTGCTTAAGCAAGTGCTGCAAGCTCCGGTGATCAGTGTAGATCTCACACGGAACCCCATACAAGTAATGACGCCAACAAGGCGTGAACAATGGCAGCTAGCTCCAAATCATGAATAGGATAATTCTTCTCATGCACCTTCAGCTGTCTGGACGCGTAGGCAATCACCTTACCGTCCTGCATCAATACTGCACTGAGTCCAACGCGTGAGGCATCACAATATACAGTATAGGACCCCAAACCTGTAGGCAACATCAATATAGGGGCTGAAGTCAAGGCTGTCTTGAGCTTCTGAAAGCTCGCCTCACACTCATCTGTCCACTGAAAAGGGGCACCCTTTTGGGTCAATCTGGTCATAGGTGTTGCAATCGAAGAGAACCCCTCTACGAAACGTCGGTAATAGCCCTCCAAACCAAGGAAACTACAAATATCAATAGCGGAGGAGGGTCTGGGCCAACTCTGTACGGCCTCCACCTTCCTCGGATCTACTCGAATACCATCACTCGACACCACGTGGCCCAAAAATGCCACTGAACTCAACCAGAATTCACATTTAGAGAAATTGGCATATAGTTGCTTCTCCCTCAGAATCTGAATCACTATCCTCAAATGTTTCTCGTGCTCTTCCCGACTCCGGGAATATACTAGAATATCATCAATGAAAACAATCACGAACGAGTCCAGATATGGCCTAAACACACTGTGCATCAAATGCATAAACGCTGTTGGGGCGTTAGTCAGCCCAAAAGACATCACGATGAACTCATAGTGGCCATACCGAGTCCTGAAGGCAGTCTTCGGGATATCTGGCTCCCGAATCTTCAGCTGATGATACCTAGAGCGCAAATCGATCTTAGAAAACACCTGTGTGCCCTGTAGTTGGTCAAATAAATCATCAATACGAGGCAAAGGATACCGGTTCTTCACTGTAACCTTGCTCAGCTGACGATAGTCAATACACATACGCATAGAACCGTCCTTTTTCTTCACAAACAACACAGGAGCACCCCAAGGCGAAACACTGGGTCGAATGAAACCCTTACCCAATAACTCATGTAACTGATCTTCAACTCCTTCAACTCAGGAGGAGCTATACGGTACGGTGGAATAGAAATGGGTTGAGTGCCCGGCAACAAATCAATAGCAAAATCAATATCTCTATCGGGCGGAATGCCCGGGAGATCAGCTGGAAATACATCAGCAAAGTCACGTACCACATGAATGGAATCAATAGAGGAAGTGTCAATACTGACATCCCGCACATAAGCTAGATAAGCAGCACACCCATTCTCAACCATACACTGAGCTCTGAGAAAGGAAATAACACAGCTAGGGGTGTGATCTAAAGTACCACTCCACTCAATACGTGGAATGCCTGGCATAGCCAGCGTCACGGTCTTGGCGTAACAATCAAGAATAGCATAGTGGGGCAACAACCAGTCCATGCCCAGAATAATATCAAAATCGACCATCCCGAGCAACAATAGATCCGCTCCGGTCTCAAAACCACAAATGGTAACCAAACACGACCGATACACACGGTCCACAGCCAAAGAATCACCCACCGGAGTGGAAACATAAATGGGGGCACTCAAAGAATCCCGAGGCACACCCAGATGAGAAGCAAAATAAGAAGACACATATGAGAAAGTGGAACCAGGGTCGAATAGAACCGATGCCTCCCTGTGACTAACCAGAATAATACCTGTGATAATAGAATCAGATGCAACAGCCGAAGCGCGATCAGGAATAGCATAGAATCTGGCATGTCCCCCCTCTCGAGGGTGGCCTCTAGCACCCTGACCCCCGCCCTTGGCTGGCTGGGCAGGTGGAGTGGCAGCTGGGGCTGGAATGATAGCCTGCTGGCCCTGAGAACCACGCGGATGCTGTGATGACTGATGAGGGGCTCCTCTCCTGCGCTTGGGGCACTCCCTAACCAGGTGGCGAGTATCCCCGCACTCAAAACAAGCTCTGGGAGGACGGGGTGGCTGTGACTGACCGGCCTCACCCCCACTAGTCTGACCCCTGGAAGGACCCCGCGTAGGAGGTGCATTGGAAACTGGGGGAGCATAATAAGGCTCCTGAGGTGCTGGAAGAGTTGGAGTACTACCGGCTGCTGGCAATACTGAGTGAACTGGTCGATCGGAATAACCCCTACCAAAACGACCGGCTGCTGAAGTGCGGGCAATAGAGAAATGGCCCGACTCACGAGACCTCTTGGCCTCTCTCTCTCCCCTCTCTCTAGGGAGCATACTCTCAATCCTCCTAGCAATGCTCACTGCCTGCTGATAAGATATATCTGTCTCCAACTCTCTGGCCATGCTGAATCGGATCGGTGGAATCAGGCCCTCAATAAATCTCCGTACCCTCTCCCGGACCGTGGCTACCAAGGCCGGTGCATGTCTGGCAAGACAGGTAAAACTGATAGCATATTCCGATACTGACATGGAGCCTTGTCGCAATCACTCAAACTCCGAGCGCCAAGAATCCCTAAGGATCTGAGGAACAAACTCTCTCAAAAACAGATCTGAAAACTGTGTCCAGGTCAATGAAGCAGACTCCTCTGGACTATCCAACTCATACGTGCGCCACCAATCGTAAGCGGCCCCACGAAACTGAAAAGCAATGAAGGAAACCCCGCTGGTCTCCACAATCCCCATGGTACAAAGAATACGATGACACTCCTCCAGAAAACCCAATGCATCATCTGAAGCCAAACCACTAAACACTGGAGGGTCATATTTCTTGAACCTCTCCAATCTACGGTGCTCGTCCTCAGAGGCAGTTGGCCCACCTCCGGGCTGTGCTGGGGCGACAGGAGGCATAACCATAATCTCCGGAACCTGTCCCACTAGCACTCGCTGCTCAGGTGTAACGGCTGCGGGAGTCTGGGCCCCTCCCTCGGCTTGGGATGTAGCTGTAGTGAGAGAAAGCAACCCTGCCTGAGCCAAAGTGGTATACATACTCATGAACTGGGCCAGGGTCTTTTGGAGTGCTGTAGTAGTAGCAGCTATAATCGGTGTACCAGGTGCCTGTGCTCCAACCTGATCCACCTGTGGCACCTCAGCGGCAGCGCATGTGGGTGTTGTGGCTGCACCTCGGGCGCGTCCTCGTCCTCTACCTCGTCCCCAGCCTCTGACGGTGGCAACAGGGGGCGCGGGTACCTGATCGTCGTGAGTAGCACGTGTCCTCACCATCTGTGAGAGAATAAAAAGCAGTAGTTTAGATTTGGTGCCAAAATGTCGCACGACAATGAATCCAAAAGAAATGAAGAGTTTCCTAAATAGTTACATAGCCCCTCGTAGATAAATACAAACGTCTCCGTATCGATCAGCGAGACTCTAAGTAACCAGTCTGTGTCCAGTGACTCCTATGAACCTAGAGCTCTGATACCAACTTATCACGACCCTAGTTCACCAATCATGAACCTGTCATGACGACACCCAGTCCCCACGACTACGTAAGCCTAACACGTTGCGGAATATACAAGTTTATGAACATTAAATAAGAAATAATGGAAGAAATAATATAAAAAGGAATGTAATCCATGCCGCTTAGCACATACACCCGTCAAACACATTGTATAAAAACACCACCAAGACCCGTAATCTCACGGGTAACACAGACTAAAAGAGAATATACAACTGTGGCTCTATGTGTAAAGAGTATCTAACAATGAAATGAAGGAAAATATCTACTAATACTATCAGAATAGAAGGAGGGCCTCCGAATCCGCGGACGTAGCAGATCATACCTCGAGGTCTCCGAATATGCTGCTGAATGACCTAGGATGAGCATGTCCTGATGTACCTGGATCCGCACAACAAAAGTGTGCAGAAGAGTAGCATGAGTACACCATGGCGGTACTCAGTAAGTGCCAAGCCTAACCTCGATGGAGTAGTGACGAGGAAGGTCAGGGCCCTACTGAGAGAAACAATAGCAAAATGATAATGACAAAATAAGCAGTTTAAATGAAAATAATTTTGAAATGACAACAATAAAGTGATTACTGCAACAAGCTACAATTAAGCTAACAACAAGTAACAAAACTCAATTAACAAGTCCAGGACCTGTGGGAATTGAACCCACAGTCCCATTAACAGTACCCTGGGTCTCCGGGAATCGAACCCGCAGCCCATGTCTCAGTAAATCTCAGGATCCCGGGAATCGAACCCGTAGTCCATATCTCAATAATATATCAACAACTCGGGATCTCCGGGAATCGAACCCGCAGTCCATATCTCAATAATATATCAATAACTCGGGATCTTCGGGAATCGAACCCGCAGTCCATATTTCAATAATATATCAATAGCTCCGAGTCCATATCTCAATAACTCAGGATCTCTGGGAATCGAACCTACAGTCCACAAACAATACCACTCCGGGTCTCTAGGAATCGAACCGACATCCCTGGGATCTCCGGGAATCGAACCAGCAGTCCACAAACACAACAAATAAAGGAATACACAAAAATAATATAATATTCTTAACTACAACTTCACTGAAACTAGTGCCAACAATTATCAAGAAATTCAAGTAAGACAATTAGGCAACTAGGCAGTTAAATCCTACATAATCATGCTTTTCTAAATAATGCCGAGTAAGAGTATCGATTTAATCAGCTAAGAGCAGGAATATCACTAATCGAACAATTCAAGTAAAGTATGTATTACAACAACCAGCGCATGTACACGCCCATCACCTCGCGTACAAGCCATTTAAACTATAACATAATGTCCTAGGGGTGAAAGTTCCCCCACACGAGGTTAGACAAGCCACTTACCTCGACTCCGGTACAAAACCGCTAAGAGACAACTCTCTTGCCGCAAATGTCGGCCTCCACAGGTGTAGTATCTGATAAAAATCAATAGAATCATATCAAAATAGGCCAATTGGGCATTACCCAATCAAAACAACTCAAAATACACCAAAACCCACAAGTTACAAAAACCCAACTTTCGGTACGCTTATCGAAAAATCACGAAAGTTATATATTCGGAACCCTCATCTCAATGCGTGTCTAAGCATATAAGATTTACTAAATTCGGACTCCGTTTGCCTATTCAAACCCTTGATTTTCTAAAATTCAAGCCTAGGGTGAAAATCTCCATTAACACACCCCCTAATTCCTCCAATTTCAGTCAAAAACACCATAATTTACCAAGGAAATGACATAATTTAAGTCCTTGGATGATTACCTGAAGAACCCTCTTGGTTTCTCTGAAAATCGCCCCTTAATCACCTCTCAAATGATGCCTTAGCGTTTTAGACCGTTCTGAAATTTTAACCCTTACTGCTCATTAAACCCAGGCAGATTTCCTCTTCTGCGGTCTCTAGGTCGCTTCCGCGACTCCGCTTCTGCGGGCATATGGTCGGTTCTACGGCCCTTGGCCATCTACTCGAAAGCCGCTTCTGCAGAAGCCCAGTCGCTTCTGCGACTTCGCTTATGCGGACAAAAGTCCGCTCCTGCGGAAGACCACCAAACAGTCCACTCCCGCTCCTGCGGAAGGCTTTCCGCTCCTGCATGACCGCCTTCGCGATCTGAGGTCCGCTCCTGCGAACTAGGCTGGCCTCCCACGAACTCGCCCCTGCGGAGCCAATGTCGCTTCTGCGGACTCGCCTCTGCGGTCCATGCTCCGCAGAAGCGAAAACTACAGAAGGCAGGCACCAGCCTGCTGCAACTTCCAAATTTCTTGTCGTTTAATCACCCGAATTCATCCTGAGGCCCCCGGAACCTCATCCAAACACACAAACACATCCTAATACCTTATTCGAACTTGTTCCAATCCTCAAAACACGTCTAACAACATCAAAACCCATAATTCACATCGAATTCAAGCCTAAATTCCATAAAACTTTCCGAATTACACATTCGATCTAAAACCCGGCCAAACGACGTCCGAATAACCTAAAAATTTGCGTACATATCCAAAATCACATAACGAAGCTATAGAAGTTGTCGGAAGTCCATTCCGACCCCCGGATCAAAATCTCACCTATCGTTCGGATTCGCCAAAATTTCCAACTTCGGCATTTCAAGCCTAATTGAGCTACGGACCTCCAAAATACATTCCAAACGCGCTCCCGACCCCGAAATCACCTAACGGAGCTAACGAAACCATCAGATTTCCGTTCCGAGGCCGTCTTAATACTGTTCCGGCTACGGATCATTTTCCAACTATAAAGCTCCCATTTAGGGACTAAGTGTCCTAAAACACTCCAAATTCCAGAACCGACCCTCCCGGCAAACCCCAATAGCAGAAATGAACTTAGGGGAACAGTTAGATTGGGGATCGGGGCATAATTTTCTAAAATGACCGGTCGGGTCGTTACAGTATCATGCTATCTTAGACTGTCATGCCAAGACAGTGACCTTGGCCTTGCCAGAATCACCCCGACTAGAGTGGAGAGGGACTTCAGGCCACTCCGTTCGCACTATTATTTCCTATGTAAAGGCTCGACGCATGGTCGAGAAGGGGTGTCTAGCTTATTTGGCATATGTTCGTGATTCCAGCGCAGAAATTCCTTGTATTGATTTAGTTCCTATTGTAGGGGAGTTTCCCCAGGTTTTCCCTTCAAACCTGCCGGGCATGCCACCCGACAGGGATATTGATTTTTGTATTGATCTGGCACCGGGCACTCAGCCCATCTCCATTCCACCCTATCGTATGGCCCCACGGGAGTTAAAGGAGTTAAAAGATCATTTGCAAGACCTTCTAGAAAAGGGCTTTATCAGGACCAGTGTTTCTCCCTATGGTGCATCTGTGTTATTTGTGAAGAAGGAGGATGGCTCGATGAGGATGTGTATTGATTATCGACAATTAAACAAAGTGACGATAAAGAACAATTATCCATTACCGATGATTGATGATTTGTTTGACCAGCTCCAAGGAGCGAGGGTATTTTATTTGCTGCCTCCATATCCGGGTCGTGACATCCTTATTGGCACAACTTCTGAGAAGGCAACTTGTTTTATTTGCTGCCTCCATATCCAAAAAACTGTGTGTGCTTCCTGAATCCAATAAAATAATTAGGGAATTCTTCTTGGCTTCACCTCTCAGTTTAATAGTGTTGGGAACTTTAGTGCCAACTAGTGCATTTAGGCTTATTACCTCATCCACTATTTCTTTTTCTGGTATCATCACTGTTTCCTCTTGATGTAGCTTCTCCTCTAATTCTTCTTCAGTGGCAGCTGACATAGTATTAAGCTGTCTAGGTTTACATTGATGCCCAAGATAGTATTTGTCTCCACACTTATAACACAACCCTTGAGCCTTTCTACTCTCAAATAGTTTGTTGTTAGCATAGCTAGAACCCCGAAGTGAACTCTTATTAGGTTGAGTATACTATCATGTAGTTGATCCCTTGTTCCCATGTGATTTTCCAGCCTAGTGACAACTTTCGATAGATTCTCCTTATGCATGGCTTTCTCTGCTGCTTTGTTCAATGAATAGGGATCCAACATCTTAACTATATGCCTAATCTCCTCTTTTAATCCTTCTATGAAAATTCTAAGAAGAATTCTTCTGGTATAGTAAGGTTCCTTATCAACACCCATTTGAGTTCTTCAAATTTCTCCAAGTACTCATCTACATACCCTGTTTGTTCTATTTTTTTCTAATTCCCCAATTAGGTTTAATTTGCTGTTAGATGCACCTCAAACCTACTGCAAATTCCAGTAGTAAAATTTGACCATATAACTACTCTTTTACTTATGTGATAGGAAAAGAACAAGGAGTGAGCCTTACCATTGAGATGAAGGACTGTCTCTTCAAGCTTTGTTGCGGATCAATGATGTGATTATGCTGAAAAAACCTTTAACACTTTCTCAACCATGCACAAGGGTCCACTCCATCAAAATAGGGCATTTTCACTCGTGATTGAGATGAATTGTCTTTGTTCCTTCCTCCTGGGATTTCTTTGTTCTCTCCCATCCATGGCTTGGCTATTTGCCCAACATTTGAGAGGTCCTCCATCGGTGCACTGCCCAGAAGGCTATCCTGTGGAGGAAACAGCTTATCCACTAACATTTCTAACTTTTTCCCCAGATTTTCTAACATTTCATCATTTGTAGTCATATAATGTTGGAATTGCATCTCTAATTTCTTTAGAGACTCGTCTGTAGCTTTAGATCTTTTTTCTGCTCCCATTATTGTACTGGCCAGGAAAGAGCTCTGATATAAATTGTAATATACTAATGAATGAAAATACAAATTGGGACTGAAATGGTAAATTTTATTGAATTGTTCAAATATTATAAATGAACCAACGGATTGAGAATTGAAAGATACTATAAGAATAAGGCTTCTAATCTCAAATGCTTCAAATTTCCATTGAATCCAAGCTATCACCTAAAAAATTAATGGAGGTTGTTAGAGAGAGGGAAGAAGAGAATAAGGGGTTAAAGAGAGAAAGAGAGAGCTGGGAGAAGAGAACAGAAAATTACCAGATCATAACCACCCAATTAGTTAGGCCCAATTTCTGTTATAAACTCCTCAGCTAGCCCAAACCGATAGTGAGCTAATATTAGCAAATCTGAGCCCTTTATTTTGTTGAAGTTTCTTAGTTGTCCAATCTTACATGTGCTACTCACACTACTAAAAAGTAGAATTATGGCAACCCGTTGAAAACCGTTGCCACAGATACGCTAACCGTCCTTATAGGCAAATTGAGACGGATTTCGACGCGTTCCAGGATTCATCGTTACAATATGTCTATAAGAATGGTTATTTGCAACAGTTTCAAAATCGTCTCTATATATAGTGATATTGTAACGGTTTCAACTGCCATAATTGTTTTATCTATAGGAACAATTTTCTTTTCTATTAGGACGGTTATCAACTGTTATGGTATAGCAATACAAAGGTTTTTGTGATATATTAGAACAATTATCAATATTCTATTGCAACGGATATTATAACATATTGTAACAGTTACTGAGGGTTGCTATTATTATTTGCTAGGTCTATTGGAACGGTTATATTTTTATTGTAACAATTCACAACTGTAATTTCTAACATTTAGGGAAGCAAAATGAGGAATATTTTCCTATTCAATAAAAAAATTTATACCATAACTTATATAAATATCCAACTAGCATTATCCATACACAAAAAGAAAATATGAATACATTGTTTGATCAATAATTCATACAAAAACTTCTAAACTAAAATATCCTTAAATATAATAATAGCATATCTAACAACGATAAACAACACTCAAGTAAGGTCTTTATCACTGCTTTCTTCTGCAATCGCTACCTACAAAAGATAATAAGAAATAATTAAGCAAAATTTTTAGGATAATTGAATCACAAATCAATTGAATGACCAATTTAATAAATAGAAAATTTTTGAACTCTCTAAATTCTTATATTTTTCGACAGAGTTTCCTTTGTAAATATGACTATCCCAAAATTTTCAACCTACTCAAAACATCATTTGTAAATACCATTGTATGAGCTACAATTCGACCTCATAATACTCGGAATAAGTTACTCCCATCGGCCCAAATGCGTATAACAGGCGTCGAGGCCGCCCCCAATTGGGCGCAGACGCCATAAGCAACGAGGCCGCCCTCGACCACAGGTTATTGTTCATAGCCGCCTAAAGTTCTTTTGACAGAGACGACGCCTTGCGGGTACGCCCGCAATAGTTTCATGACACGGACTCGATCCCCAAAGAAAGTCAACTATCATAATCAAGACCTATAAATACCAAAGCAATCATGGGAAAAGTGGTTCGACTCTCTCCCCATGGGGGCTCTAAGAAATATAGGGTATAACGCAGACTGAGAACCAAAACCAAATAAAGCAAAACAATAGTAGATCTATGAAAACATGATTGTAAGGATCTGAACCTCTATGGAGAGGCAGATTAACTCATTGTCATGAATAAAAGATCACTAAATATCTTCTGCTATGTCTACATATGTTCCATTTTTCCTTTCCTTTACTGAATTTCAGATGTGTTATGATCTGCTATGATTTGCCCTCTATTTTTAATAATTATTTTGAGTTCATAAATGTTCATAAACATTCTGGGTCAAACAATTTGGCACCGTCTGTGGGGATTTCATAGCAAGACTGCGTAGCTTCTCCTGAAGTCAGAAGCAAAGGGAAAACAAGGAACGAAGGGCTCTAAACCCATCGAGGGCTAGCCCGATTCATCTCAATAAGAATTCAACGACGGTTGAAGTAAAACTCGAGCTATGAACCCTCGACTCAAAGGAATCAACAAAGGTTCAACTACGGTTGAATTGGGACTCAGGCCACGAGCCTTCGCCAAAATAAATTCAACGACAGTCGAAGTAAAATTCGGGCTATGAGCCCTTGACTCAAAGGAATCAACAAAGCTTCAACTATGGTTGAACTGGGACTCAGACCACGAGCCTTCGCCAAAATAAATTCAACGACAGTCGAAGTAAAACTCGGGCTATGAGCCCTCGACTCAAAGGAATCAACCAAGGTTCAACTACGGTTGAACTGGGACTCAGGCCACGAGCCTTCGCCAAAATAAATTCAACGACAGTCGAAGTAAAACTCGGGCTATGAGCCCTCGACTCAAAGGAATCAACAAAGGTTCAACTACGGTTGAAGTGGGACTCAGGCCACGAGCCTTCGCCAAAATAAATTCAACGACAGCCGAAGTAACACTCGGGCTACAAGCACTCGACTCAAAGGAATCAACAAAGATTCAACTACGATTGAACTGGGACTGAGGCCACGAGCCTTCGCCAAAATAAATTCAACGACAGTCGAAGTAAAACTCGGGCTATGAGCCCTCGACTCAAAGGAATCAACAAAGGTTCAACTACGGTTGAACTGGGACTCAGGCCACGAGCCTTCGCCAAAATAAATTCAACGACAGTCGAAGTAAAACTCGGGCTATGAGCCCTCGACTCAAAGATTCAACTACGGTTGAACTGGAACTCAGGCCACGAGCTTTCGCCAAAATAAATTCAACGACAGTGGAAGTAAAACTCGGGCTATGAGCCCTCGACTCAAAGGAATTAACAAAGGTTCAACTACGGTTGAACTGGGACTCAGGCCCGAGCCTTCGCCAAAATAAATTCAACGACAATTGAAGTAAAACTCGGGCTATGAGCCCTTGACTCAAAGGAATCAACAAAGGTTCAACTGGGACTCAGGCCACGAGCCTTCGCCAAAATAAATTAAATGACAGTTGAAGTAAAACTCGAGCTATAAGCCCTCGACTCAAAGGAATCAACAAAGGTTTAACTACGATTGAACTGGGACTCAGGCCACGAGCCTTCGCCAAAATAAATTCAATGACAATTGAAGTAAAACTCGGGCTATGAGCCCTCGACTTAAAGGAATCAACAAAGGTTCAACTACGGTTGAACTGGGACTCAGGCCGCGAACCTTCGCCAATATAAATTCAACGACAGTTAAAGTAAAACTCGCGCGATGAGTCCTCGACTCAAAGGAATCAACAAAGGTTCAACTACGGTTGAACTGAGACTCAGGCTACGAGCCTTCGCCAATATAAATTCAATGACAGTCGAAGTAAAACTCGGGCCATGAGCCCTCGATCCAAAACAACTAATGACCATATGAATGAAAGACGCACAACATAACGAGCGGTAAGCGAATGAAAGAAAAAGGGGGGAATTCCCCCATTTCAAATTAAAACGGGCGAATACGGGCCACGCCCATCCACCCCGAAGCAAGAATTGTCTGAAGTTAACCACAACAATCAATCAAATAAAAAAAAGAGAAAGAAGAAGAAAAATAGCCACACGGCAACAAGAAAAAAAAAGGTACAATCGACTAATCATCAATTAACTGGGGATTGCCAACAACGCCATCCGCCCCAGTTCCATCATCAGCGGCATGCGCCGCTCCATCACCAGCTACGTCCCCGTCGGCCCCCGTTCTGCTACCGCCAACCTCCGCTGCGCCCCTATCATTCTCGACGTCGGCTCCGCTCCCACCAGGAATATCATTGTTGCTAGGCATCACGGCGTCAAAACCACACTCTTCACGGGCCTCTCGCGCTTTCTACGCGCCTGCTCGAAGGCTCCTTCGGTAATCAGGCCGGCCTCAAACAGATGTTTATATATGTCCCATTGCGCTTCAGCATAAACCCAAGCTTCACGGGAACTACCCAAGCACGCGGACTGTTCCTGGACACGCCGGTTTTCCTGTTCGAGGAGTGTTATCTGCCCCGCGGCCTCCTGAGCACTCCTCTCCAGCATCCTGATCCACTCCTCGAGGCCGCCCTCCCTAGAGGCGGCAGCAGCCCTTATCGCCGACAGCTGGGAGTCGTTGGCTCGGATGATCCCCTCAACCTCGGCCGTCCTGGAAGAAGCCTCGACCAGCCTGCGCTTCAAGTCGACCAATTCCCCCTCCACAGCAGCAACTTTCCCACTCCACTCCGAGGTAACTGCTGTCACCTTGGCCAAACACTGACGCTCGCTCTCCAAAGATGCCCTCCTCGCAGCCTCCAGCTCATCATTTGCCTGGCGCAGCCGCCCCTCTAAGGTCTCAACACGGCCGAGCGCCTGGTCCTTCTGCAACTCCGCCCGCGCTAACTCCCCGACTAACTCTTGGTTACGAGGATCATCCCTCAAGCGCTCATCAAGCTCTATGCATTGGAGCCGTAACCGGCGACACCTCTCGAGAACGCGGAGAAGTACCCCGGTTTGATCATTGATCCGACGCAGGCACTCTACCTTCAATAAAAATGCCTGCGAAACAAAAATACAGAGGAGTCAGAGGCGGAAATCCTAGGAGACGCAAAGGTTAGGAGAGAGTAGTTAGTCCAGAACGCGTACCTTCATACCCAGCGACGCTACCTCATTCATTATAGTGACATCCGTCACCTCTCTCAGCGACTGATTCTCCACGGAAGAACATAGCTGGCCCAACAACGGCAACATGGAAGCCTCCCTCGGCAACAAGTTCTCATCCGCGGGAATTTCAATCACCCGCGACCTCCCGTCTAGATGGACAATCGCGTTCGTGATCCCATCACAAAACATACGAACGTCCTCGGAGTCCAAGTCGGAACCAGACAAAGATACCTCTCCCGTCGTTGCCGCCCCCGTCGACGGGGTGCTGGAATCTCCAAGATCCATGACCACCCGAGAGGGCTCACCCGCCTCAAATCTATGAGTAAAAGACTGGCCAGTAGGGGCAGCGCTCCCTTCCCGCTCGTCCCGGGCTCGAAGATCATTTGGCCCGCCCGTTGGAGTGTGCGCCGCCTCGACAATCTCCCTCGCCCCGGAGAAAGTCGGAGGGTACGCGGTTACCGCCTCATCAGCGACTGGTCGCGCCTCTGAAGGGGTCGAAGGTGGAAGGATCTGCCACCTGACTAAGGGTCTCTCCTCCTCATCTCGAGAAAGCGACGCCTCCCGGGAGCGGACAACTCCCGACACGCTCCCGCCATCAAGCAGAGGGTGAACGGGAAAGGGAGCAGCTACAAAGTCGACGGAAAGGGCCCTGGGAGCCCGAGCGGCCGCCGCCTGAGTAAAAAACCTGGCAATCTCCCCGGGACGCCAGAATACAAGCTGAGGAGCCATGCCGCGGCATACCCGCCCTACAAATATAGAAAATGGGTCAGCATTGAGCCACGACGATTACCAAAAGACGGACACGCCCCACTAAAGCAAAACGACTTACCTACGACCAAACTATGGCCGTATCTCCTCGAGAAGGACGCCCACGAGCGAATTCCCTCGGTATGCGAAAGGATAACTTCTAACCACCCGCGCAGACCAGCGAATAAAGGGGGGGCGACCTGTCAACTGCAGAAACGACAAAACAACCAGTCAAAAGACAAAATAAAAGACAAAGCACAGGTTTAATCCTCCCCGGAACAAAGAATAAGGAAAGTCTTACGGACGTGATTCTAGGCCTCTGGAAAACCTGAAAGGGACGCCACTAGATGACTGGTCCTAACGTAGAAAAATTGCTCGTATTGGCGAGGCTCGACCTCGTCGTCTAAAGCCGTCACCAGTCCCTGCCACCCGCGCGGGACCACCCAAATCATGCTCCCCCGAGTCCGCAGAGAAGCAAAGAGAGCAAGAACATGCTGTAGAGTGACCAACCTGCCGGCCAGCTCCGAGAACTTCAGCAGCATAGCCAAGAGCTTGTACACGGACGGGGTAAGCTGCCCCGGGCAAACACCATAATACCGGCAGAAGTCGACTAATAGATTGGGAAGGGGCATTCTGAACCCCAGCCTGAATGGGAAGGAGTAGAACACGCAATACCCGGCGCGGTCGGTGTGTACCATGTCTCCGGGCAAAGCCAACACAATGTCGGCGTGGGAGGGGATGAGCCCCTGCGCGCGCAGCTGGGCCATGCTTACCTCCCCCATCAGTGGGGCCTCATCGACGGGCTCAACACCACCATCTGCGGTGAAGTCCACCGCCAAGCTCCCCGCCCCTAGGAGTATATCATCTACTGAGGGCATCCTCTCAATATCGTTCCGATCAACGACCGGAAGCACGGGGGACAACCCCTCAATCACCGAAGAATCTGCTGGCAGCACCACCGGAAGACCATCGCAAGAAGGAAGGCCAGCCATTGATTTTGGTCACCGGGAAGGCTAGATGAAAAACGGAAAAGATAACTAAGAACGGGCAACGATTATGCCACAGAAAAAGCATGATTATTTGAGAATTTGCTAGAGAGAAAAACAATCGGTAAATCAAAGAACGTAGAATGTCTAACATACCAGGCCCTCTTATAAGAAAAATCGAATCAAAACCTCGGAAAACTGACAGGCGCCATTTAATGTGAATCCCAACCATCAGAAACGGTTTGATTCTCATCAAAACCGTCGCTTCGACGATCGAAATCAGAAAGTGTGCGCCGGAATTTAAGTCGTTGCTTCAAACACCCCTGCGTCCTGAAGTCTGTGTGAGCAAGAGCGTATCCGGACCCACGTCCGATGAAGAGGCGTCTTGAGAGGTCTTCGTATCCTCGACCGAAAAGAGACGCCATTCTAACTATCATATCCGCTCATCCCGGCCCGTCTCGACGTGACCACGATAAGCAGAGGAACTATCTATATGAGCTACAATTCGACCTTATAATATTCGAAATAAGTTAATCACTCCCCTCGGCCCAAATGCGTATAACGGGCGTCGAGGCCGCCCCCAACTAGGCGCAAACGCCATAAGCAGCGAGGTCGTCCTCGACCACAGGTTATTGTTCATAGCCGCCTAAAATTCTTTTGTCAGAGACGACGCCTTGCGGGTACGCCCGCAATAGTTTCATGACACGGACTCGATCCCCAAAGAAAGTCAACTATCATAATCAAGACCTATAAATACCAAAGCAATCATGGGAAAAGGGGTTCGACTCTATCTCCCCATGGGGGCTCTAAGAAATATAGGGTATAGCACAGAGTGAGAACCAAGACCAAATAATGCAGAACAACAGTGGATCTATGAAAACATGATTGTAAGGATCTAAACCTCTCTATGGAGAGGTAGATTAACTCATTGTCATGAATAAAAGATCACTAAATATCTTCTGCTATCTCTACATATGTTCCATTTTTCCTTTCCTTTACTGAATTTCAGATGTGTTACGATCTGCTATGATTGGCCCTCTATTTTTAATAATTGTTTTGAGTTCATAATAAACATTCTGGGTCAAACAACCATTATTCTAATTTTTTCAACCTGCTCAAAACATGATACAATTTTCATGCAGAACCTAAGATCCATCCGCAAATCACAAGATGAGTAGATGTACTTTAAGAAACACACACAAACCAGAATCCACAACACACAAACGAAATCAAACAACTCTCCAGCCTTTTTTTTTAAGCAAGACAATCTGCCTTTACATCTCGAAAATTATTACATCACCTAAATAATATTAAGTCTGACAGCTATGGAACAATATTAAGTCTGACACTAATAAAACAGAATCTCTAAGTTACAAATTAATGACATGATCGGAAGAATTCAAGTATGACATGGCATAAGTAAGAAACAGAATCCACTAGTTCATCTGAAAGATATACAAAGTTAAAAGCCATTGCATGGAAGAATAACTACATTAATAAGAACTATAACAATAATTTATGGCAACAAGACACATACAGAGAAACAAAAAGGGATCTCCAAAACGACATTAGCTAAACAATCCAAGCAGCTACTGTGAGCACGTGATTTTTGTTCTATATGATAATTACTCCCAAAATTCAAAAAAAAAAAGTTGTGTTATTTGCAATTTTTGCGGATTACGTGTTATTTTTTCCTAATTATCCGAGTCTGTGTGAGCGTGTTTGTTTGTTAAAATTAAGAAAATACAAAAATATATTGCGTTTGCATTCTTAGGATTTAATTTACAATTAAAAGTAATCAAGTTCATTTGACAAAAAACAGAATAACAAAAAAAATATATTTTTTTTTTTGCGTTTTTTAATATTTAAATGCCTAGTTGTGTGATTTATATTTAATAGATATCTAATTGTGTGTGTTAATTATTAGTATGACTTAATTAGTATTTTTTATGATTTAGCTTGATTTTGTAGTGTAATTAGAAATTTTGTTTTTGTTTTAATAAATTAGGAACTAAATTAAGAAGAGAAAAAGAATTAGAGAAGAAAATAAGCCACTGAGCCATCCACTCTCAGCCAAAATCAGGCCCAATACGCTCCAAGCCCAGTCCAAACCCAACATGTCTCACCAACCCAACCCATAATTAAAACCCAACGACACCGTTTAGGTTACCATCCATCTCAACCGTCTAATCCTACCCCATCCAACAGCCATTACCTCATCCCATTTACTCGTCCAGTGACCCGTTCCCATAACCCGGTTCGAATCGACCCCTCACTCACCTGAACAACGTCGTTCTTCATTAATGAAATGATCCAAGCCGTTGATCGTAATTGATCCAACGTCCAAGATCAAATCCATCCCCCATTATATATTCTTTTTACCTTACCCAGCCCCCCTTTCAAAACACACCTCATGCCTCACTCGTCTCTATCAGAGACGGAACCCCAGCCCCAAACCCTAGCGCCGCCCCCTTGCCCCTTGCCTGAAAACCCGGCAGCGGCAACGCTGGTGACCTTCAAAAGAACAACCCTGAACCACCAAACCACCCCCAATCCAAATCCATACACCTTTTACATCGAATCAACCTGGAACTTCTCGAATCTTCATTTGAAGATTCGAGTCGAATTTGAACTTATGCCAATCGACCCCAGATTGATGCAACACATCCGCCTGACCTTCCTCATAACCAAACCAGGTTTGGTTTGGTTCGAATCTAACTAGAAACCCACAAACCCCAAATTGGCCATATAAACCCTAAAAATCCAAATTTGGGCCTCCGGTTAAAATTAAAGGGAATTGGGATCGGAATAGACTTTAATTGAGATGTTTTCGTTTGAAAATATTTCAATTAAGGTCCGTTTGATATCCAAAATCCAATTTCAAGTCAAAAGTTCAAGACCAAATTGATCCGAGTCTATTTTCGGACTGATTCTTCTCTCAAGGTATGTCTTTTCTTTCTTCTTTCTTTATGTTTGTACTTATTGGCTAGTTTTAATTGTCTCACTATTTTTCATATTTTCCCTTCGTCGTTAATTCTCTTTTTTTCTTCTCCTCAAAGACCTTTTTATTTGGTCAATGATTATTTATGTTTGATGTTTTAAATATTTGTTATAGTATGTATTCGATTCGATTAATATCGTCGAATGATTGATTCTGCATTCTTACCTGTTTTGCCCGAGAATTTTAAATCATTGATTTGTCGATCATTGGTTAGCGATTATGTGTTTTAATTGATTAAATAAACATCGTCGATTAGTAATATAAGTTTGTTTTGTTAGAACAAGGGTACAATGGTGTTGTTGACACTGTTGGTTTGGTCCAGAATCGTTGATTGAATTAAAAGCTGGAATTTTTTGTGTTTAAACTTAGGATGATGAATTGGTTATAGATGTTTGATAGCAATCCAAAGTCCAATTAAATGGGCTGTTGAATGGTACTCAATACACCCTTAAAGTTAATGAATAAACTAATTAAAGGGGTTGTCCATTAATGTAAATCACAACTTGTTTAAGCATTAGATAGTGGAAATCAAAATCATTTTCAGTTTAATATTAAAATGTGCACTGCACATGAAATGAATTAGTGGAATATGCAGGGCAGCATAGTATTCTACTATATTTTTGAACTTTAGAGTTTTTTTTAAACAAAACTTATACTTAAACAATGTGTGAGTGAAAATACAGAGGAGTATGATGGTTGGACAGAACTTAAACAATTAAAAAAAGGGCTGCTGATTTGGGTGTTAAGGCTATAAAAGGGGAGAGAATTTTCAGAATAACACACATTTTGGCAAATATTAGACATCTCTGAGATACTAAAACAGAACAGATTTTTAAGAGAGAAAAAGTGCTAATATACACAGATATACTTTTTTTTAACCTTCAGCTTTGAAATTCCTTACACCAGATCGGTTTCAAAAGGTTTATAGTTTGCTGTTTTGGCTTTCTAAATTGGCTGCTTGGTTTACCTTAGTCTTTGTCTTGGTTTAAGCCAATCCTGAAGTTTTGGATATATCATTCCCACATTCGAGTGTTCAAATTATTTGAAGGTTTCTTGAGTTTATTTGGTTTGAGTTTGTTGTTGTCTTGGTCTTTTGGAATTGATTTTGACTCGCTTTTGAGTCTTTCTGTTGGTCAAGTTATTCCTGGGATTTCAATTTGTCCATTGGACTGTCTACTACTATTTCATAGTAGCTTCGGTTTGGTTGTTGGGATCTTTTGCTGTTGTGTTTGCTCTTACTTTGCTGGGAATTTGCTTACTGATTTTTCCTACCCCTTGCTTTTGAATTCCAGGTACACAGCTTCAAATTCCTTGTTGGTGTAGGCTTTGAATAAAAATTGGAAATAAGAATGCATGTTGGGTTCACGCATATGGATCACTGCCCATTTATTCTTAGAATTATATTAAGTTTTTCTATACATATTTGTTAGTTGTAAGGTATACTTGTATAACTGAACTGTTGTATGTTTCGATTTAAGTCAAGGATTGTTTTAGATTGAGTCGACATTTATTATTAATATATGAACTTTTGTTAAAATTAGTATAAAATTTGAATATTGTTCAAATTCGGCAATGACTAAGGTTTAGATAAAACAGTTGAGTTTCAAGTATATATTTTCGTAATGAATCACTAGAATTAGCCTTGCAATCCGTGTAGTCAGCATTTTATTTAGTTTGTATCTTTAACTAATCAGTCATCCTATTTTAGTGAGTCACATGCGAACAGATGTTTTCAATCAAATTAATAAAAGAGGCATTTAAATCAAGGAACATACGCTCATGTCTTGTTAAGATTCTTACTCGAATTAGACGCATCCCCGATTATGTAGTAACAAATCTTAATTAAAAAATGGAATCACTTTACGTACCAACACTTTGTATGAGTTAATCAAGGAATAACATCAATAAACATGTACACCGACTAAAGTATTATTAAAGTTGATAGTTTCGTTTTATTTGAAATTAGACTTTTGTTTAAAGGTTTGAATGTATAGTTTCATTTTCATAAAGCGGTACAGAAAAAAAAAATTGCATTACACGACAACATGTACTAAAATCAGATGTTTTTAGCCACTTATAATAGTTGAAGCGACAGTGCTAGAACCACGGGATCTGAGGGTGCCTAATACCTTCCCTCGGGTCAACGGAATTCCTTACTCAGAATTTCTGGTTCGCAGACTTCATTTGGAAAGTCGAAACTTCCTCGATCCGGGATTTGAATAAATCGGTGACTTGGGACACCTTAATTTATTCCAAGTGGCGACTCAAAATAAATAGAATAATCCCGTTTCGAATATAGTCACGTAAATTGAAAAAACTCCCTCGCCCGTTCTTTACCCCCGGGGTAGGGACACGCCAAAAGGAGGTGTGACAGCTACCATGCAAAAAAATCCAATCATCAATACTCCAGCTTCAGACTACATTTGATATAATATTTTGATAACTTAATGTTTTGAACGTGAATTAATTTATGATCAAAATATAATTTTAACCTATGATCCCTGAATCCTAAAAATATTATATTTCGTCACACTACAAGTTCAACTAAATATTATTTTTAATTCTGTTGTACATATTAAAGCTAAGTCCAGCCAAATCAGAAAAATAGGTAAAAAAGGAAAGGATTGTGTTAACCCTTTTTTGCCATGGACTTTATCATTGGAAACTTCATAGGACATTCAAACTACCTTATACACCTTGTCTCCTTTGGTATCTGGCATAATGCTGATGTAGCTTTGCCTTCAAGTTTGTAGCTTGAACTTATAGCTCAAGCTCAACTCAGCCTCTCCTCTTGCTCTACATAGTATTATTTGTTTCTATTGTCATCTTGAATATGTCTCTATAATACCTCTTTGCAAACCGCTATTGGAGTTTTAGAGTATGATTCCTGCATAATTTGAGTAGGCATCTCTTCTTCTAATATAAGAAATAATTTTTCTTTATACCAATTTGTTATATGTTCTTGGGTTACTTAAATGGCATATATTGTTGATTTTTAGGTTTTTAAGAAGAAGTGGGATACATATTATTGATCTAAGTGCAAGCATGCAAGAAAAGCCTCTTGAGAATGTCAAAGTTGCACTACTGGTTGCCTCTTTAAGCTCAATCCAGCGGATACCTTAAACATCATCGCTTTCAATGGGAATAGCTTATTGTTCTCATCATTCATGGTGACATCAAGGAAGGAGTCAATCAGACAAGCAATTCAGTGGATTGATCAGAATATTGTAGCTGAGGGAAGTACTGACATTTACCTATCGCTAAACCAGGTGATTATGAAATTCAACTTAAGATGACAAATCCACTTATAGGCTCCTTCCTTAAGATTTGCTACTAGCTCTAACTGTTTGATCCTTGTATCCCTTTTATTTACCAAGTTATAACAACAACAACAACAACAACAACCCAGCATATTCCCACAAGGTGGGGTCTGGGGAGGGTAATATGTAGACAGGCCTTACCTCTACCCGAGAGGGCAGAGAGGTTGTTTCCAATCGACCCTCGGCGCAGGGAAAAGAAAGGCAAACAAAAACAAAAACAAAAACCGCATTAGTTACACCAGCGTACATCGCATAAAAATTATCTAAACATAAGAGACATAAATACCATAAATAAGTAGGCATGTAATGATATTAAAACAGTAACTACCAGAAATGACTACCACAAGAGAACACAAACTAATCATCTATGGGCGGCCCTACCACGCCTCACCCACCGCCTCACCCACCCCGGAAAAGGAGTACGAAAAATCTAGAAGTCCGTATCCTACAACCCTAATACTAGACCTCCAGACTTTCCTATCAAGGGTCATGTCCTCGGAAATTCGCATTCTAGTCATGTCCTGTCTAATTACCTCTCCCCAGTATCTCTTAGGCCTCCCTCTGCCTCGCCTCACACCGACAACGCTAGCCGCTCACAACTCCTCACCGGAGCATCGGAGCTTCTCCTCCGCATATGCCCGAACCACTTAAGTCTCGCCTCTCGCATATTCTCATCCACTAGGGCCACCCCCACCTTCTCCCGAATAACTTCGTTCCTAATCTTATCTAACCCGGTGAGCCCGCACATCCACCTAAGCATCCTCATCTCCGCAACCATCATCCTCTGAACATGAGATTTCTTCACCGGCCAACACTCCGTCCCATACAGCATGGCAGGTCTAACCACAGCTCTATAAAACTTCCCCTTGAGTTTCTGTGGCATTTTCTTATCACACAAGACTCCTGATGCAAGCCTCCACTTCGACCATCCCGCCGTTATACGGTGAGTGACATCCCCGTCTATCCCCCGTCCCCCTGGATCACCGATCCAAGGTATCTGAAACTATCCTTCTTGGCTATGGCCTGAGATCCAATCATCACGCTCCCTCCCACTTCGCTCGGCTCAGCGCTAAACTTGCACTCCAGATATTCTGTCTTAGACCTGCTTAGTTTGAACCCCTTAGACTCGAGAGTCTATCTCCATACCTCTAGCCTTTCGTTAACACCGACCATCGTCTCGTCCACCAGGACTATGTTATCATCAAATAGCATACATCAAGGTACATCCCCTTGAATATGCCGCGTCAAAGCATCCATTACCAAGGCAAACAAGAGGGGGCTAAGCGAAGATCCTTGATGGAGCCCCACGACCACCGGGAAATGGTCTGAGTCGCCACCCACTGTCCTGACCCTGGACTTAGCTCCATCGTACATGTCCTTGATTGCTCTGATGTAGGCTTCCGGCACGCTCTTAGCCTCCGGGCACCTCCATAGTACCTCCCTAGGGACCTTGTCATACGCCTTCTCCAAGTCGATAAACACCATGTGCAGGTCCTTCTTCATATCCCTGAACTGTTCCACCAATCTCCTGACAAGGTGGATAGCTTCTGTAGTAGACCGACCCGGCATGAAACCGAACTGGTTCATGGAGATAGATGTCGACTCCCTCACCCTAGCCTCGATCACCCGCTCCCAGACCTTCATGGTGTGGCTTGTTAATTTGATGCCCCTATAGTTGTTGCAACACTGGATATCTTATTTGTTCTTATACAAGGGCACCACTGTACTCCACCTCAACTCCTCCGGCATTCTTTTGGACCTGAAGATCGCATTGAACAACTTGGTGACCACTCTACTCCTGGCTTTCCCATGTATTTCCAGAACTTCACCGGGATTTCGTCTGGCCCGGTTGCTTGACCTCTACTCATCCTACGGAAAGCCCTCACGACCTCTTCCACCCTAATGCGCCTGCGGTACCCTAAGTCTCTATGACGCTCTAAGTGCCCCAGCTCCCCTAGTTCTATGTTTTGGTCCCCCTCCTCGTTTAGAAGGTCTCGGAAATACGCCTGTCATCTCTGTTTGACTTGAAAATCCCCCATCAGGACTCTACCATCCTCATCCTTGATGCACCTAACCTGGTCCAGGTCCTGCGCCTTCCTTTCCCTTACTTTGGCTAACCGGAATAACTTCTTGTCCCCGCCTTTCTCCCCCAATTCCTCGTACATGCAGCCAAAAGTCGCATTTTTAGCCTCCGTGACCGCCAATTTCGCTTCCTTCCTTGCCACCTTATAGCTCTCTCAGTTCACCCGCCTTTCGTCATCGCTTGTGCTCCCTGCCAACTTCACAAAAGCAGCTTTCTTCACCTCTACCTTTCTTCACACTACGTCGTTCAACCACCAGTCGCCCTGATGTCTGCCTACACAGCCTTTGGTTACCCCAAGCACATCTCGCACTGCCTCCCTAACCATAGTCGTCATCTCTGACCACATTGCGTCCGCTACCCCGGAACTACTCCAAGCTCCACCATCAACTAACCTCCTCTCAAGCTCCTGAGTTTTCTCTTTAGTTAGAGCACCCCATCTAATTCGCGGTTGGCCCCGAGCACCCGTCCGCTTCTTCTTCACTCAAATTCTGATATTCATCACTAGGAGTCTATGGAGGGTTGAAAGGGATTCTCCCGGAATAACCTTGCAGTCCCTGCACAAACCTCTATCGTTCCTTCTGAGAAGGAGGTAATCGATCTGAGTCCTCGCCGTCGAACTTTTGAAGGTGACCAAATGCTCCTCCCTCTTCTGAAATGCCGAGTTAGCAATCAGAAGCTCGGAAGCCCTAGCGAACTCCAACGGCGCAGAGCCTCCTCCGTTCCTAACCCCAAGGCCAAAGCCACCGTGCACCTCACCATAACTGCTAGCATCTGCTCCAATATGACCATTAAAGTCCCCTCCAATGACCAACTTCTCAGATTGGGGAATACTACGCACCAACTCGTCCAAGTCGTCCCAAAAACGCCTCTTGACCTCCTCAACTAAGCCCGCATGCGGTACGTAGGCTCTGATGACGTTGAGGACGCATCCCTCGATAACCAACTTGATAGACATCAACCTATCGTTCGCTCTCCTAACCTCCACCATGGACTCCCTAAGGTCCTTATCTACCAGGATGCCCACTCCATTCTTACCCCTCACGACCCTAGAGTACCACAACTTAAACCCATCAACATCTCGCGACTTCGTCCCTTTCCACCTAGTCTCCTAGACACAGGCTATGTTGACCCTCCTCTTCTGAAGAGTCTTCGCCAACTCAATGGACTTACCCGTCAGGGTGCCTATGTTCCACGACCCGAACCTTAACCTATGTGCGTCTGCTACCCTCTTCCCACCCTTACCTCCCGCCCTACCCGCAGAACCGCTCCCTGCCCCTCTACAGAACCACTCCCTGCCCCCCTACTCACCCCCATTCCCCGAGGAGGACATGACCTTACACTAACATCCCCGCCGCGGCCACTATCCCTCCAACCGACTATGGAGAATAATGGCGCACCCACGCACAAAAGGGAGATACGAAAAGGATGCACTAGATAGCAACAGAGTACACCTCACAAGAAATGCTAGCAAGAGTATGAAAAATGTGTACAGGTTAAACGAAAGGCGAGAGGTACCAACTCCCGGTGAAAAAAAAACCTGGAGGTAGGCTTTGGTGCGCCCGAGGTCAAGTGTTGCTTCCCCTTGCACGTCCCAGTCGGTGTTGCTTAGCTCTTCACTCCCAACGCCGCAAAATCGCCTTGTCGCATGTCCTGAGATTTATCGGGACGGGTAGTTCTGTTGCGTCCCACCGAAAACCTGCACAAACACAAAACCAACCACACAAAAAGGCGGGGAAGACGGGTTGGGGGGGCTGCCGGCGAGTCGCCGGAGTTGGGGGGTGAGAGAGAAGAGAGAGACAGAAAAGAGAGGTGGGGGAGAGAGAGAAGAAAGGGAGAGAGAAGAAGGGTGAGGCGGGAAGAGGGAGGGGGCTGGGCGGGGGGCTGGGGGCGGGAGGGGGGAGAGAGAATAGAGGTGGGGGGTGACCTTACCTGGGTCGCCGGCAGGGGTGGTCGCCGGAGTGGGGGGAGGGGGGAAGGGGAGGGGAGTTGCAGGGTGAAAGAGGGGGGAAGATGACCGTTGCTGGGTGAAAGAGGGGAGCTGGAGGTCGCTGGAAACGAAGAGAGAGAGCGTAATTATCCCAAATTTTATCGCACCACACATTTAATATTATGATGGTGATTTACTTTATCCCACTTTATCATATAACTATTGCTACATTCACAGTTGCCTCATATAAAACTAAGTGAATACCAATAACGTCACACTAGAACATATAGCAAGAGAACCGGTAATGGTCAATGTCAATCACAATGTTAAAAGAAGTAAAATTCAACTCTTCAACAATTCAAAAGTAATATAGCAACTGTAGTTTGTTACTTTCTTTATATTCACGACTCATCTTATTAAAGACTTTCTTTGATGATAAAGGGTCCGAAGTTTCCTTATCCTTTTCCTATTTAAATGAAAGTGATTTAGGCTTTTTTAGTGATCTGCCATTAACTAAATAAGAGCCAAAATTGAGAAAGTATATGTCATGAGTTGCTAGTTATTTAGTAAAGCAAAACGTCTTTTTTTAGCAGTGTGAGGATTCTTCAACTATTCGGTTCTCAATATTGGTTTTGGACATTCTCTACATGAAGAAAGAAGCACCAACCAATAGCTTACAAATAGACCTTAAGAAGTATATAGCAAACACAATAGAAGCGAAATGAAAAAAACGGAAGTAAGAACTCTTTCCAAAGCTACATTTTAGTAAAATGTAAAAACTCAAAGTAAGAAGCTACATCGTATAAAGTGTATGAACTCATAATAACTCATTCCAACAGTAAAATGTAAAAATTCACGTTAAACCTTGTAGCACTTTCCAGTAGTACTTCCAGAAACAACAAATGATAATGTTATAATGCAAATCGGAAACCAGCCAAGAACAGTGATTAACAGTTTGCAGCAATGACGCAAAGAAAGAAGAAAAATTGCAGCAATAACGCAGAGAAAGAAGAAAGATTGCAGCAGTAATGCAGATAAAGAAGAAAATTGTTGCAGTAATGTAGATTGAAAGAAGAAGAAATAGCAATGGCCAAGAAGAATAAAAAGAACAAGAAAAAGAAACAAAGAAATATACATATCTGGAATTTTTCAGAGTTCAAATATTTAATGAATTACCTCTGTCACACCTCCTTTTTCCGCACCCGTGAGAGCGCAAGGGAGTTTTTCCAATTAAAGGACAATCGAGACGGGATCCATTTATTAAATTCAGAGTCGCCACTTGGAAGAATAATGGTGTCCCAAGTCACCGGTTTGATCCCGAACCGAGGAAATTTATGACTTGTAATGTGGTCTGCGAAACTAGAAAACCGGATAAGGAACTCTGTTAACCCGGGAGAAGGTGTTAGGCACTCCCGGATTCCGTGGTTTTAGCACGGTCGCTCAACTGCATTTTTTGCTTTTATCTGATTTCTTTACATGTTTTAACTATGTTTTTTTTAATGCTCCGCTTTTATTTTTTAGAAGAATTGCGACGTCACGAAAACACATTTCGAGTCACACCGCAACCAGTACGCCTGTGACTTTAATGTATTTCAGTTCCGCCGAGAGTAAGATTTGGGTCACATAAATGCGCACCCGTATTTAGGAAAGTAATTTACTTATAAATCGCGCCTAAAGAGTCCATCGTCTTTATTAACTTTGGGAAAGGACCGTGAAATTCACCAAACGGTCCTTCCAAGTCTAAGTTTTTTATAACAACTAATTTGAGGGCCCCGCAATTGTGTATTTTTCGTTGGCGAGGCTCGTCTCGTTATTATTTAAGGTCATACCTAGCATAACTAAATTTTCTGTAGCTTTGTTTTTTTTTTTTTCTTATATCAAAAGGAAAGAAAGTCCTAATAAATGTTACTAAGAAAAAATTACTTTATTTTACCAATTAAGCATTCACCGGCTTAGCACCGTTTTAACCTATTGTCACGCCTCGAGTTCTAAGGATAAACAAGATTACTTAAATGAGGGCCATGCATTTATCATTTTTTATTTAAAGGTTAATCTTTAAAGTAAACTATGTTTTGTTTCTTTACTTTTGTCTATAATAATAAAAGAAATCCTAGTTAATCAACATTACCTAATAATGTTATGTTTGAGCCCATGAACTCATAAGATTACTTGTCTTTAATTATTTTTGGGCTTGCAAGCAGCCCGTAAATTTAATTCGAAGGCGAAAGGGCGGATATATCATAGTTTGGGCCTAAATTCTAAGCTTCTGGTAGAATATACTAAAGGAAGGTTCGTATGATTGTAGAATCGAACAAATTAGACCCAATGTTAATGTAAACTAGTCCTAATACGTTCATTGATTAAAACCAGGCAAATAATATGCCATTATGCCAATTAACAGAACTTTGGCCATTCAAATTCTAGATTAAAATTCAGATTATTTGATTCTACCGATATTCATGAACAAATCAATTTTTTCCAATTGTTTTCTTGAGAATACACGCTTAACTATTAGTGATGGGACAATAGCATAACTATACCTATTTTTGTGATTATTTACAGTTTCGTATACCTAAAGACCTGGCTTCTAATTCATTTACTTTTTTAAACTTGGAGTTATTCTGAAACGAAATTAAAGGAAATGAATTAACAAATTATTTTTTTTTAACTTTTCCTTTACATGCTATATCAACAGGAATCTAAATCTAGGAATATATTTGTCCTAAAAGATCATAAGTGTTTCGAACATGTTAAGAATGATCAAATACTAATAAAGTTCAAACATTCTGAAAGTCTAGATATAGCAAAATTTATACAGTCCATGAGTCATACACGTGCAAATGAGAATAAAGCTACATTAATCTAATACACTTAGCATTTACTCGATTGTTAATACACAACAATCCAAATTGGCAGTGTTTGAGGAGCCAAGGAATGAGCATTTTTATTTCCATTTTTCACTTCATGTGCACCAATATAACATAAGAGAAGGAAATACCTGGAAATTGACAAAGTAGAAGACTAGGTATCAGTCAAGACAGTGAAACAACAGCAGTAGTAAGCAGCAGCAACAAGAACAGCAATACCAACAGCAAACAGCCACAGACAACACACTCAGCAATATCCAAAACAACAACCACAGCAAACCAAAACACAACCAACAGTAAACCAGTAGCAAAACCTCGACCAACAGAAACTGACAAACCAGAAATAGATGCAAGAGACCCCTGTGAACTTCAAATAACAATCCAATGAAACAGTAGCTATTTCAATCTCTATATCACTGTTTTCTCCAAGGTATCTATGGATATCAATGTCTGTTTATCACTATATTTCCAGAATCCTTCCTCAAAAATCACTACCACTGTGTATATTTTTTCGACCAGTCTCTATCTCTAAGCCCTGTCCGTATGAATGTCTTAAGCCTCTCTCAGAGTCTCCCTGTTTTCTTTTCAGAATCTCTCTTTTATAACCTGAACTCACAACCTTCAGCCCCATTTTTTAAATTGTTTTAAACTAAACAGCCCCATATTATTCCCTCTGTTTTTACCACCTCAGTTTGTCCAGGTATGGCTATGATTTTAAAATCTTTGAAGTGCAGAAATTAAGTGGAATTCCCTGGTGTGCATCAAGTTCCACTAACCCCATGTGCATTGCACATTTTCAGCATTAATTAGAGTTGTTTTCTCACTTCCTATTACTTAATGCCCAACTACTTAAAATCTAAAGGTTTACAGACAATATTGTTTGATCCGGATCCCCTATTAACTCTGACTTTTGCAACTATTTAACTACATTGAGGGCATGCCAGTTCATTAATGGCAGAATGTTTAAACTGAAACCAATTTTCAGGTTTTCCAAATCCTTAGCTAATATTCTGTAATCCCATTAGAACTTTAGCTATAACCAATTCAACTTCCTAATTTCAGCCATAAGCAGAAATTAGATTTAAGTTCAAAGCAATGATCCAGATGGAAATTTATCAGTTTTAAATAGCATTGTCCCCCATTGTTCCAAACAAAGAGACCTATATAACTAATCGACGATATTCGTTTAATCGATTATAACACGTGTAATCGATAACGATTAATCGACATTCAAACTATAACATACGGTCAGGCTCAGAGGGGGCAACAAACCTAATCAACAATGCTAATATTGTCTGGTATAGTAAAGTCTACGAAATTAGACGACGACATTCAATATCGCATACAATTAACAAAATAACAAAAGAGTTTGACCAAATAAAGGTCGGATTGGAGAAGAAGAAAGAAAAAATTAAAATTAAACATAAAATTAGATAAATGAACACTACGCCAATGTAATGGGCATATCAACAATACAGAAAGAGAAGAATGGAATACCTCCGAAAAAGAAATTGAAATCAGACGGACCCGGCTCCAAAGGATTCAATTCTGCACCTTTTCAAGTAAACGGAGTCTAATTGAAGTGTTTTTCAAACGAAAAACACTCCAATTAGAGTATGTTGCCTTCCAGTGCCGCCGACTCGAACACAATCCCTAATTCTTCAAAGCTAGGGTTCTTGGGGCTCGGATTTGGGGTTTGAGTGGTTCGGGCTTGATTCGAACCAAGCTAAGGCTGGGAGGGGTATGAGGGAGGCCTAGGGATGCTATGGTGCGAGTTTGGGGTCGATTGGTGTAGGTTGGGTCTAGACTCGAATCTTCGATTGAAGATTCGAGGATCTCGAGCTTGATTCGAGACACACCGTTCATGGATTCATGCTGGGGGAGGTGAGGGGAAGATTTGGTGTTAAGATGGAGGTGTTTGGCCTACCGGAACCGCCGTGAGGCGATTTCCGGCAGGCGGGAGACGGTGGCTCACGGCGGCGATGGGGCTGGTCTCTAAGGTTGAGAGACGAGAGTGGAAAATGAAAATGAAAAATGGGTCTGGGGGGTGTTTGGTATACTGAAATGAACGGATCAATCGGAGCCGTTGGATCAGATGATCTGAACGGCTCAGATCGATCAGGGGTGATAGAACGGGGTCGTTTGGTTTAGTGGGGGGTGGACCGGTTCAGTGGTTTGGGCCTGGTTATATTGAATTGGGTTTTGGCCCAATCTAATTTCCATGTCTTACAACTAGACTCCATGTTGTATTATATATATATATATATATATATATATATATATATATATATATATATATATATATATATATATATATATTAATCTGTAACACAATTAATTTTTACTACAATTAACCTACATAATTAAATACCAAATCACACAATTGTACATTAAATGACACAAAGGCAATAAATACGATTTTATAATTTTTCTTTCTTTAAGAAATTAAACACGGTTCAGTTAATTCCTAAACGCGCAATTGAACTCCGAAATGCGCGCGCGACACATATTTTTGTATTTTTTATTAATTTTAAACAAATACATGCACATAGAAATACAAACAATAAGTAAAATAACAACAACAAAAGTAAATCCACTAAATCACACACAACACGAAGCTATTTTATTTATTTTTTTTATTTTTATTTTTTTTTTTTGCATTTTTGGGAGTAATTCTCATGCAGGGCAAAATCACGTGCTCACAGCTGCCCCTCTTTGCGCGGAAACATGAAGAGTTTTTTGTGCAAAGATAAGTGAGCGGATACGAGCGATTTTTGCCCGTTTGAGCACTCCGTATGAAGCACTTCTTGGAAAAGTTTGACCGAACCTCGCTTCAAAAGGCCTCCTACATATCCCTGGCTAAAAGGGAATCAGGTCAATGTAGTTCGGGAAGTTTTGGTAGCTGGGACTACCATGACCATTGCGATCTTGCTGTTACTGCTGTTACTGCTGTTACTGCTGTTGCCACTGCTTAACTGATCCCCTTATTACACCGTGCTAAACAAAAATAAGAAGCTAGACTAAGTTACAGTACTACGAATTCTTATCTATCCTTTTTAACTTGATCTTGTCATGCTTCTTCTCCTCTGACAATTGTTGTCTCGGCCTATCTTGCTTGCCGACCTCTGACCATTGGTTCCTTCTTTGTGGATCTTCGAACTATTCTCCTTTGCAATCTGAAACTATCTTTTCTGATCCTTGTTGCCTTCCTTCTGCTTACGAACTCGGATTCATGCCGGGATTTCTGTTACATTCAACCGCTTTCCTCAACCAAATTAAAAATGAATCGCCACTCCATTCTTCAGGCGGGCTCCCTGACTCCAATTACAACTTCAAAATAAAATCGCCACTCCATTCTCCAGGCGGGCTCCCTGACTTCAACTACAACTTCAAAATAAATCGCCACTCCATTCTCCAGGCGGGCTCCCTGACTTCAATTACAACTTCAAAACTAAATCGCCACTCCATTCTCCAGGCGGGCTCCCTGACTTCAACTACTACTTCAAAATAAAATCGCCACTCCATTCTTCAGGCGGGCTCCCTGACTTCAACTATAACTTCAAAAATAAAATCGCCACTCCATTCTTCAGGCGGGCTCCCTGACTTCAACTACAACTTCAAGACTAAATCGTCACTCCATTCTTCAGGTGGGCTCCCCGACTTCAACTACAACTTCAAAATAAATCGCCACTCCATTCTTCAGGCGGGCTCCCCGACTTCAACCATAACTTCAAAAATAAAATCGCCACTCCATTCTTCAAGCGGGCTCCCTCACTTCAACTACAACTTCAAGACTAAATCGCCACTCTATTCTTCAAGCGGGCTCCCCGACTTCAACTACAACTTCAAAATAAATTGCCACTCCATTCTTCAGACGGGCTCCCTGACTTCAATTACAACTTCACAACTAAATCGCCACTCCATTCTCCAGGGCGGGCTCCCCGACTTCAACTACTACTTCAAAATAAATCGCCACTCCATTCTTCGGGCGGGCTCCCTGACTTCAACCATAACTTCAAAAATAAAATCGCCACTCCATTCTTCAGGCGGGCTCCCCGACTTCAACTACAACTTCAAGACTAAATCGCCACTCCATTCTTCAAGCGGGCTCCCTGACTTCAACTACAACTTCAAGACTAAATCGCCACTCCATTCTTCAGGCGGGCTCCCCGACTTCAACTACAACTTCAAAATAAATTGCCACTCCATTCTTCGGGCGGGCTCCCTGACTTCAATTACAACTTCACAATAAAATCGCCACTCCATTCTCCGGGCGGGCTCCCCGACTTCAACTATGACTTCAAAATAAAATCGCCACTCCATTCTTCGGGCGGGCTCCCCGACTTCAATTACAACTTCACAATAAATCGCCACTCCATTCTTCGAGCGGGCTCCCCGACTTCAACTACAACTCACTAATTTCATCCTATCCCGATCACCTTCCTTTGCCTTTTGTACCATTTTCTTCTTCCCGCATTGCCTCTTGGGCCACCTTCTCTTCTGAATTATCTTGTCTTGGAATTGCTTTCCCCCTGGGTCGTATTACTTTTCTCTTGGCTACTGGGGATATCTTTGGAATTTGTTACTCACTTGTTGGGGCTGATGCTGCCGAGGAAGCATTCTTTGTTTCCTTCACCCCTCATTCTCTCTCGGACTCGCCGGAGGTTGAAATGTTATGGACTGGGGATTATCCTGGCGGGGGACCCCTTTTCCTCTTCCTTCTTCCCATTCTTCCTCTGGGACTCCCGCCTCTGCTTCCTTGTAAACTTATGGGATATAACGCTGCTGAGGGAATCGCGAAGTTAGTGCTTCATTTTCCCAACAATTGCCGGGGATGATACCGGCTCAAAGATCACTTTCTTGCATTGTCGGGCCTCTGTCCAAACTATTCTGCTCGGAACAGGTATTTTCCCAAAATCTTCTGTTACTTTCTATCCTTATCTACTGGGTATTTGCTCTCAAGAAAATTTTCGCAACATGAGAAAATTTTCTGCCCCAGTTTGATAAACTTCTAGGTGGTATGCTTTTTCCGCCGACGGACCCTCCTTTCCTGCTTTAAATCAAAGAAAAATTGTTAGTTTCAAAACGCAGTGAGTGGTCGTGCCACTCTTGTTGGGGCCATTTTCTTTTCTCTTTCAGCTGCTTGGCCTCTCTCGAATTTTGAGGATGACGTTGACGCTTGCCGGGGACGATGCTCTTTCCACGAACGGTTTCTCATCTTTCCCTTTCATTCCAATCTTTGGTTTGATCCGACTCTTTTTAGCCGGTGATCTGTTGCGTGAAATCATCTTTCGGACATGCCACATGTGTCCATCATACTCCATAATTCTCGCGAACCTTCCACTCAGCCTGTCATCCCAATCTTACTATCGTAACGACTTCTGTCTTATTGCCTCGTTCCATGCCTATTCATTTTCATTATACTGCTTTGGGAGACTTGGTAGTAAGCTTTGAAAAATCAATTTTCGAAAAATGAAAGAAAAGAAAAAGAATGTTGACCGCAAATGACAAAAGAAAAGGAAAACTTTTCTGAACTCAAAAATAGGAAAACTTATCTGAATGTGTGACTGATTCAACGGTTATGTCGCGCCTTTGAGATTAATCTACCCAGTCTATTCATGTCAATCACTTTCTGATGGCCGCATTTTGCTAGGAATAAACGAATGTCCAAACCTTGTCTCATGCAGACATCGTGTAATCATCTTGCCTCGTCCCCTCATAGTGCCCTTTGAAGGGTTTTCACTAATGAGATTCTCTCATTTCTCTATCTCTCGTCGCCTTAGGGTGCCCGTAAAGGTTTTCACCGTAAGACTCTCTCATTTTATTTCTCTCAACTTTCTTCGCCTTAAGGTGCCCGCGAGGGTTTTCACCGTTAAGGCTCTCTCATTTACGCTTTCTTTCCCTGCGGTGGGGTATCACCCATGAGATTCCCTCTAGAGCATTATCCCTTTTCGGCTTGTGCATCCTGGATTCAATCGAGGGTCGGGATGTCACTTTTGGCTTTCATTCGCATGACTTGGCATTCCTCGAATACTGATCGAGAGGTCTTTTCGATCATTAATGTGGTTTTGTGCGTGAGGCTGAAGAAAAGGGATTTAACCTCGACGGTTAGCTCATTACAACTTTCGGAATCCACACCATTTTTCCAAATGAAACAATGACTTCTGCCCCAGTTTTGTTGCTTGGGAAACTTTTGAGTTTTATTTTATTATGACCGAGTCGTGTGGCGCCTACGTATCCTTCTTGAGGAATCAGGTCGAACGTAGTTCACTTTTCTTGTGTCTTTTCTTTGTTTCTTTTTCTATTTTGTTACACATCTTCCTTGGTGATTCCGAAAGAGGGTGTATGAAAGAATTATTAAGGCTCAAAGGGGAAAACAAAGGTTAAAGTGTTTGGGTAGTAGAAAAATTGCCTCTGTCATTTCATTCTCCGAAAAATGCCAAAATACACACAAACGAAACCAATCGTTGACAAATACATTAAAGAATTACACATAATATCTCTTGACCGCATCGGAATTGATAGCCATATCAGTGCATCTTCCCTCAATATCAGTTAGACATAGCGCGCCGTTGGATAATACCCTAGTCACAACAAACGGTCCCTGCCAATTTGGAGCGAACTTGCCTTTCGCTTCGGCCTGATGTGGTAGATCTCTCTTCAACACATGTTGTCCCACTTCAAATTTCCCGGGACGTACCTTCTTGTTATATGCTCTTGCCATTCTCTTTTGATACAATTGGCCATGACATACCGCTGTCAATCTCTTTTCGTCGATCAAGCTCAATTGCTCTAATCGGGTTTTGACCCATTCATCATCGTCGATCTCAGCTTCAGCGACAATTCGGAGGGATGGAATTTCAACTTCTGCGGGTATTACTGCTTCGGTCCCGTATACCAACAAGTAAGGAGTTGCACCTACCGAGGTCCGGACGGTAGTGCGATAACCCAACGGTGAAAATGGTAACTTTTCATGCCATTGCCTAGACCCTTCTACCATCTTTCTCAATATCTTCTTTATATTCTTGTTTGCTGCCTCAACCGCACCATTTGCTTTGGGACGATATGGTGTGGAATTTCGGTGTGTAATCTTGAACTGTTGACATACCTCTTTCATCAATCCGCTGTTAAGATTGGCACCGTTATCCGTGATGATTATCTTTGGAATTCCAAACCTGCAGATGATGTGGGAATGTACGAAATCCACCACCGCCTTCTTGGTCACCGATTTGAATGTTTTGGCCTCCACCCACTTGGTAAAATAATCGATCGTTACCAGAATGAACCTATGACCATTGGAAGCCGCAGGTTCTATAGGTCCAATAACATCCATACCCCATGCGACAAACGGCCATGGTGCTGACATTGTATGCAATTCAGTCGGTGGAGAATGAATCAAATCTCCGTGTATCTGACACTGATGGCATCTTCGCACGAAACTTATACAATCACGCTCCATCGTGAGCCAGTAATATCCTGCTCGAAGAATCTTTTTGGCCAATACATACCCGCTCATGTGTGGTCCACAAACTCCCGAGTGTATATCTGTCATCACTGTGATGGCTTGACTCGCGTCTATACATCTTAACAATCCCAAATCTGGGGTTCTTTTGTACAGTACCCCTCCACTAAGAAAAAATCCGTTCGCCAACCGCCGAATAGCCCTCTTTTGATCTCCAGTTGCTTGCTCCGGGTATATTCCTAACCTGAGATACTCTTTGACATCATGAAACCATGGCTCACCATCCATCTCTTCTTCTACCGCATTACAATAAGCATGTTGATTCCGAACCTGGATATGTAACGGATCGACACGAACCTTGTCCGGGTGATATAGCATTGACGCTAAAGTGGCTAAAGCGTCGGCAACCTCATTATGCATCCTTGGGATGTGCCTGAATTCTACTGATCGAAAGCGCTTGGTCAGATCGTGCAAACACTGACGATACGGGATAAGCTTCAAATCCCTGGTTTCCCATTCTCCCTGAATCTGATGTACCAGGAAGTCCGAGTCCCCCAAGACCAAGACGTCCTGTACATCTATGTCCACCGCTAATCGCAATCCCAAGATACATGCCTCATACTCAGCCATATTATTGGTACAATGAAAACGCAGTTGAGCAGTAACAGGATAATGATGTCCTGTTTCAGAGATAAGCACAGCCCCTACTCCGACTCCTTTTGCGTTCGCCGCTCCGTCGAAGAAAAGCTTCCAACCCGGCTCCTCGGTTAGTTCCAACCCATCAATTTGCAATACTTCTTCGTCCGGAAAATACGTCCTCAAAGGTTCGTATCCGTCATCGACAGGATTCTCAGCTAAGTGATCGGCTAGGGCTTGAGCTTTCATAGCCGTCCTTGTCACATATATGATGTCGAACTCCGTAAGTAATATTTGCCATTTTGCCAACCTCCCTGTAGGCATAGGTTTCTGGAAAATATACTTCAACGGATCCAAACGCGAAATGAGATAAGTGGTGTAAGAAGACAAATAATGTTTCGGCTTTTGGGCTACCCAGGTCAAAGCGCAACATGTCTTTTCTAGATGAGTGTACTTGACCTCGTGGACCGTAAATTTCTTATTGAGGTAGTAAATGGCCCGTTCCTTCCTGCCAGTAAGATCATGCTGCCCCAGTACGCAGCCGAACGAATTTTCCAAAACCGTCAGATAAAGAATCAGGGGTCTACCCGGTTCGAGCGGAACTAGTACGGGTGGGTTTGACAGATACCCTTTGATTTGGTCAAACGCTTCCTGACATTCTGCCGTCCATTCTATCGCAGCGTCTTTCTTCAATAGGCGGAATATGGGTTCACAAGTTGCCGTAAGCTGGGCAATAAACCTACCGATGTAATTCAACCTTCCCAACAGACTCATTACCTCTGTTTTATTCTTCGGCGGGGGTAGCTCCTGAATGGACTTGATTTTGGATGGATCCAACTCAATGCCCCTTCGGCTGACGATGAATCCTAGCAACTTTCTTGATGGAACTCCGAATGCACACTTGGCCGGATTGAGCTTGATGTCATATCTTCGAAGTCTTTGAAAGGATTTCCTGAGATCGGCAACGTGGTCTTCTTGACGTCTGGATTTTATGATCACATCATCCACGTACACTTCAATTTCCTTGTGTATCATGTCATGGAATACCGTAGTCATCGCTCTCATATATGTTGCCCTTGCATTCTTCAAACCGAACGGCATCACTCGGTAGCAATAAGTCCCCCACGGTGTGATAAAAGCCGTCTTTTCTGCGTCCTCTTCATCCATCGGGATCTGATGATACCCCGCATAACAGTCCACAAAGGATCCGATTTCACGTCCAGCGCAATTATCAATCAGGATATGGATATTGGGAAGCGGGAAATTATCCTTAGGACTTGCCTTGTTGAGATTGCGGTAGTCCACGCATACTCGGATCTTTCCGTCCTTCTTTGGCACCGGTACTACATTAGCCAACCATTCAGGGTATCGAGTGACACGAATGACTTTCGCCTGCAACTGCTTGGTTACTTCCTCCTTGATCTTTACACTCATCTCCGTTTTGAACTTCCGCAGTTTTTGCTTGACGGGAGGATATGCCGGATCGGTGGGTAATTTATGAACCACTAGATCAGTGCTGAGTCCTGGCATGTCGTCGTACGACCATGCGAAAATATCTTTAAACTCCATGAGTGTTTTGATCAACTCTTCTCTCAGGTTGGGTTCAATATGGACACTTATTCTGGTTTCTTTAACGTTATCCGCGTTCCCCAGATTAACGGCCTCAATATCATTTAAATTTGGTTTGGGTTTTTCCTCGAAGTGACTTAATTCTTCACCAATTTCTTCTACGGCTTCATCATCGCCGTATTCCGATTCACTCTCGTCACTTCTTGTTTCATGTGTTATTATTTTCAAACCCGATCTACTTTCTAGACTGGGTTGATTAATCTTTAAGCATGCCATGTCACTAAGATCAGTTGAAAGAAGGTTGTTCATAAAAGTAAAAAGAAGGAAAATAAACAAAATTAGACACGAAGGGAACAAAATTTCATTAATGGGAACAATACAAGGAAAAACAAGCTTGCAAACTCAAATCAAAATGAACTAAAACAAATGGATTTTACTCCGGGGACAACCCCCAACACAAAATTTCGACAGAAAACAATCCAAAACAAACTACCAAGACTCCTTCCGGACAGGAGAGGAGTAGCCTTCCAATTATTCAGTTTTGCTTTCGGTCCCACAAACTGTATCTCGGTATGGCTGGATCCTTCACCATCTTCGAGCATACATACATCTGCGAATAGGTCCTCGAACTTTCTTAAGAACTCTTCATCTGGCCTAACCATAGGACCGGGAGTCTTTGTCGTCGGATGTCCTCTTACTCCAGACCTGATGAAAGATTGGGAAAGGCGTGGAACAGGCTTCGAGAGCACCCATGTCTTCTGCTTATTCCTCTTGGCTTGCTGGACGTCCTCTGATGTTGGCTTGAATCCCAAGCCGAAGGTTCCTACGTTTTCGACCACAGATACTGGTTGTATGATTCCTTGCAGAGATGCACCTAGACCTTTGCCGGGTATGAAACCATGTCTCAACATTTCATGAGCCACCATGACGTCTGCAGTAATTATTCTGTCATTGGGAATGCATTCCCCTTTTGGAACTCGGTTGGCGGATACCACATCGCAGATCTGATATACCCATGGCCCAACATCTTCTTCTGTCTCAACAAAGGGGACGATGGTGCCTGGTTGTAGATCATTCTCTCCATGGACGACGATCTCCTGTTGGTCCCACTCAAACTTGACGAGTTGGTGTAAGCTGGATGGAACTGCTCTTGCGGCATGGATCCACGGTCGCCCTATCAGAAGGTTATATGACACCACCATGTCCAGCACCTGGAATTCCATGGTGAACTCCACTGGCCCAATTGTCAAGATTAACACTATATCCCCAACCGACGCCTTGCCTCCTCCATCAAACCCTCGAAAACATATGCTGTTCTTGTGTATCCTGCCGATGTCCACTTTCAACTTGTCCAGCGTAGAGATAGGACAGATGTTAGCACTGGATCCATTATCGACAAGGACTTTGGTAACCACCGACTCCTCACACTTTACCGTAAGATATAAAGCCTTGTTGTGCTCGGTGCCTTCCTCAAGCAACTCATCATCGGTGAAGGTGATCCGATTCGCTTCGAAGATCCTATTGGTGATCTTCTCCAAATGACTCACCGAGATTTTATCAGGTACGTGGGCCTCATTCAAAACTTTCATCAAAGCTTGCCGATGTTCTTCGGAATGTATCAGCAAGGATAGCAATGATATTTGCGCAGGCGTTTTCCTCAGCTGCTCTAAGACAGAATAGTCATGCAGCTTCATCTTTTTCAGGAATTCTTCTGCCTCTTCGTCAGTTACCGGCTTTTTCAATGTTGCCGGAGTGATCTTCCTCAATTCCGCAAGGGCAAAACATCTCCCCGAGCGGGTCAAACCTTGCGCTTCGCAAACTTCCTCTTTCACTTCCTTTCCTTTGTAGGTTGTTGTAATCCGAGCATAATTCCATGGAATAGCCCTGCTATCCGTTATTGGCAACTGTATTGCTGGCTTGATGATGAAAGGATCCATTCGAACGCCTGCTACCGTCAAGACGGGCTTGGTTGCTGCCCCTGGTACAACTATTTTTGCTTCCCCCGGTCTTACCGGTACTCCGCTCACACTTCCCCTTCCTGCTTCCGACCCTCCCGGTATGTCCTTCTTGCAAATAGATGACTCATCAAGGCTCGGCCCCTTTCTCATTCCTACCCCGCTAGACTTGATCATCATTACGGTCTGGGAGGCTCTCTCCCTTCCTTCTTCTACCCGTATCAACTCGATCATGTTGGTCTCATGATGAGTTGGAAGTGGATTTTGGTTGATGTTGGGCTCTGTTGGAGTCTGGACCTCAATCCTGCGAGTGTCGATGAGCTCTTCGATGGTCGTTTTCAACCTCCAACATTTTTCCGTGTCGTGTCCTGGGCATCCTGAGCAGTATGCACAATTTACTGAATGGTCCAGGTTCTTTGGAAGAGGGTTTGGTAGCTTAGCTTCAACCGGATTTAGCAACCCTACTTGCTTCAACCGGTGGAACAGACTGGTGTAAGACTCCCCCAAGGGAGTGAAAGTCTTTGGCCTTGGCGCCCTGTCGCCCTTGAATGCCTGGTTCGGACGAAAACTCGCGCCCGAGGGGTTTCTGTAAGCTCTTGGGGTGGATAATTGCTCTGCGGGTTTGGTGCACGCCACGGTGCATGGACGGGAGGTGCAGAATAGGACTGTGCGTGATGGACGGTAAAATGGGGATCAGGTGTTGGATAGTAATGTTGCGGGTGGTTATATGGATTGTGGAAGTAATTTTGGTGGTGAGGCTGGGGCGGGCTATATTGGGGTGCGGGGCCTCTGTTTCTGAACCATGTCCCGGACTCGACTGCCGCGACTTCCTTTTTCCTCTTTTTCCCAAGTACTCCTCCAGTACCACTTTGGATAGCCTGAGTGGTGGCCTTCAGTGCTGAATAGCTCATGATCTTGTTGGTTTTCAAGCCTTCCTCGATCATAGCCCCCATTTTTATCACCTCAGTGAATGACTTTCCCACGGACGTCACCAGATGTCCGAAGTAGGTTGGCTCCAGTGTTTGCAAGAAGTAATCCACCATCTCGTTCTCCCTCGTAGGCGGATCCACCCTTGCTGCCTGTTCCCTCCAGCGGAACCCAAATTCTCTGAAACTCTCGGCGGGTTTCTTTTCTAACTTTAGCAATGACAAGCGGTCTGGGACTATTTCAAGATTGTACTGGAACTGGCCAATGAATGCTTGAGCCAAATCATCCCACGTAAACCATCCGCTGGGATCCTGCCTAGTGTACCACTCTAGTGCAGATCCCCCCAAACTCTGACCGAAGTAAGCTATCAGAATCTCGTCCCGTCCTCCGGCTCCTCTCATTTTACTGCAGAACCCTCGGAGGTGGGCTACTGGGTCACCATGCCCCTCGTATAGGTCGAATTTGGGCATTTTAAACCCTGCCGGCAACTGGACGTCCGGAAATGGACACAGATCCTTGTAGGCGACGCTGACCTGGTTGCCCAAACCGTGCATGTTCCTGAAGGACTGCTCCAGGCTTTTAACTTTTCTGACAACTTCCTCATGTTCCGAACTTTGGAAGTGCTTTTCCGGTTCTGCTGGGTTATCCCAATGAGGGGTGTGTGGATATGGTTCAGGAGCCCTGAAGGTAGGCTCGGGAGGATAGTAAGAATTGTCGTGGATTTGAACATGCGGCTCCCCGGGCGACTTTTGTAGAGTAGCAGGTGGGGGTGCCACAAAACCAGGGGTGATTGGAGGAGGATTTTGTTTGGCTGTTGGAATTTGGGTGACATAAGGGTTTTCCCCTTGGTAGTATGGATAGATTGGGGCGCTTGTCGAAGGATCGAGGGGTGGATGTTCTGGAGCGGATGCGATAGTAGGGCGGTTTGGTGAAGACTGTCCCCTGGCCCAGGCCAGGTGCATCTCTGTTATCTGTTGTTTCAACCGGTCTACCTCTTCTTTCATGATTTGTATCTCCGATTTCTCTTCCTCGAGGCTCTTACCGGAACTAGACATGCTTGCTGTAATTGGCCCTTTGGATCTAGTACGGTAATGATGGCTGGCCAGTATATTCTGTCAAACCAACTGCTAAACTTTCTAGAAATGCAACAAACTTGTTAGTTTACCGAGTTTAACAGATATGTTATAGCACGTTGGATGCAATGCACCTAACCAAATAACCCTTTCTACATGTACTCTTAACATGCGTCATTCCAGCTTTTCTCTTTTTCTTTTCTTTTTTCTTCTTTTTCTTTTCTCTTTTTCAACTATCCTTGAAAGCCTTATTGTTATTAACCTTTGCATTCTTTTCCTTTCTTTTTAGTGGTGGTCGAATCTTATGTGGATTGCCTACGTATCACGTCCCCGCGTGAATCAGACCGAGCGTAGTTCTGGTAACAAGATTGTGGCAAAATTCAGTAACTTTTATATCAAATAAAACCTCAAAGTTACAAAACACGTCTTACAACAATCAGCAAAACAAAAGAAATGCTTGACTCGATAATGTAAAAATAAAAATGCCAACTAGCTTGACCCAAAAAATACATTTTTAATCAAAAATCCAATGCTCTAAAATTCCTGGGGGCCCGCGAGGCATCATTCGGCCTTGCCGCGGGCCTTGGTGTGAGGTCCTTGTGTAGTCCCCTTAATTCTCTCATGATCTGATGAACATAGCCCATAACTGAAGCAAAAAGGTCGGTGCGGGGCATTTGTTCACAAGCTAGGCACTTCATGGTGACATAATGCCCGATTTCTCCAATTCTGTCCTTGATCATGTCCCTTTCTCCGAGTAGCCGCTCTATCTGCTGGTTTTTCGCCCCCAATCTTTGAGCGTTGTTGGTGACTTGGTCTAGGAGCCTGTCTATTTGTTCTTGCAGTCGAGCCATCAAATTGTGGCAACGGTCGAGGTCCGTTCTGGCATCTTGGGCTTGCTTGAAAACCCGCTCCCTGAGGATAACATTTGCCTCCCTTAGACTAGTGATGGTCTCAGTGTAATCTTCTTCCACCCGTTGTAGGTGAAGTGCATGTTGATGTGCCTCCTTTTTCCAGCTAGCACGGATCCTCATTGTTTGGGCTTTCGACTCTTCCAATTCTCTTTGTACATCGGCAACTTGGTTTCTCAAACCCTTTATCAATTTTTCATCTGCTCGACTCCTCAACTGTCTGTCAGCATCCCTTTTCATTTGCTGGATTTGAGCTCTCAAAAAGTCATTTTCTTGTGCCAACTTCTTTTCATCTCCTTCGTTGGTGGCGGCTTGCATATCCATTTCAAATTGGAGCTCCTGGGTCCGTTGCTCTATTCTGCTAATCTTTGTTCTATAAGCTTCTTCTCTGGCCAACCAGTCCCATTGTTCTTGTGACGCTCCAGCAAACTCCCTGAGGTGGGGCCTTTTTGTGGGCCTTTGATGCTCCAATTCTCTGCTATACCATGCAGGGTATTCCGACGATACTTCACCCCGGGCTCGATCTCGCACTCGAGTGTCTATCTTCAATGTTTGACATTCACTCCAAATCTTTCGGACCAACGCTTCAGGGAACTGTCCTCCCGGTCCAATTTCAACCGCATGTGGGCTGAGGTCTTCTTCTTTTGGGATTATTTGGCATCGTCCCAACTGTCTCAATACTCGACCTGGTGCGTAGGGCTGGATGCTGTTGAGGCCCATTAGCAACAAATATGATTCCGTGGCCGATGCATATATGACTTCTTCCACGGGTAGCCAGCCAAATGTCCATTCTATCTTACTGGCTGGAATCAAACGCAAAAGTCGTATCCATCCGCTAATCCCCTCTAGCAAATCATGTCCCTCGACCCTCGTAGGGAATTCTTCTATACAGGTTTTCTCCGATAAACTATACCTCATAAACCGCGGGCGACGACATAAGTGATCGATCATCCACATTTGGAGCAGTACATTGCAAGCTTCAAAGAAGACCCCTCCAGCTTTGCAGATAGTGAGTGCACGAGAGATATCTGATATTATCATGGGAGCCAAAGTACTATTGTTTTGTTTCATCAAAGTGCTGACGACCCCTGCCACTTGTATGTTGATATTCCCATCTTTTCTAGGAAATATTAATGAACCCAGGAAAGCTATCATGAAGGCGATGCGTCTATGCTCCTCCCATTTTAACTGGTTTTGTCCACTGCAGATTTTGCTTTTGTGTTCGCTGAAACCCCCGTGATGACCATATTTATCATAGAGGAATGCTAAAGTGCAGAACCCTTCTGATAAGTCTGGGTTGTGTACAGTTCTGCGGATTTTCACAGTATCCAAAAACCTATGTACTGTCACTACCCTTGGCGCAATGAGATATTGTTCCCTCATAGGGACTTTTGGTCTTCCGATATACCCGGCCAATTCTTCTAATGTTGGTGTGAGTTCAAAGTCTGAAAAGTGGAACACATTGTGTGCTGGATCCCAGAACGAGATCAAGGCTCGTATGATGTCTCCTCTCGGGGGAATATTTAGTAGCCCCACTAGATCTCCCAGGTACAGCTTAACTGTGTCTTGTCCTTGCTCGCCCAAGTCGCTCCACCATCTATGCAAACTTAAGGGGACCTTGTTTATGATAGTTTCGGTTGTATTCTGACTCGTGCTCATTCTGCACATTTATTAAGGTAATTTTTTGATGAAAGAGAAATCTTTATTTGACACAAAACTATCTTTCTTTTTTAAAAAAAAAATGAAACGAGCCACAGGAATTGACTGGTCAAAATATTAAGACTGATGAAAAGGTGGTCGTCGAAAACTTATTTTGAGATAAAGGGAAGTTGGACCCGTTAAAGGCTGCCTACGTATCTCACACCCGGTGAGAATCAAACCCGCGTAGTTCGGTCCGTCAAAACAACTATTTTAAAGAAAACACATTTTGTCAAAAAAAAAAAAAACCATTTTGTTGGTAAAGTCAATCTTCTACCGTTTTTTATCGGCAAACTAAATTTATTGACTTATTGGTAAGACATATTTTTTGTATTTTCTGAAAAAATATTTATTTCCCCGTACTATTTTCTTTTGTTTCTTTTTCTTTATTTTGTGTTTTTTTTTTCTTTTTCCCATACTATTTCCTTTTGTTTTTCTTCCGTATTTAAAAGCCGGTCAGCATGCCAGTCTAAATAAATGCTTACAACAAATATGATATAGCAAGATGGTCTTTTCATTTCGGGTTGCTTGTCCTAGACGGACCCAACCCCTGTGTTGAGTCCCCTAAGTCAGATATGATGCAAATAAACGTCCTGAATCTAGGCTCAATATCCTGATGCTTTTCAATGGTACTAGACCGTGTACCCGAGCGGACAACTCGGATTTGAGGAGGGAGCTACGTACCGGGGACCCGCGGGATCGTCCGGCTTTGTAACTTATCCTGCCTCTTTTCTTATTTTGGTATTGACACTAACAGAAAGGGGAGTCTCAACCAGTAAGCACATCCCCGGGGTAAGAAGAGACGGGTTTTCGGCACAGCTTTGTACACAGTTCACGCAATATCAAAGCGGTAAACATATAGCAATTTGTATATACAGTGCAACTAGTATCAAAGCGGTAGACGTGTAGGACATTAATTAAACATGTAATAAAATCAGATATAGACAAAACAACAATTTAACTGAGCTCGAATTCTTAGACCCCGAACCGAAGTTCAGAGGAAAAATCCCCAGCAGAGTCGCCAGAGCTGTCACACCTACTTTTTCCGCACCCGTGAGAGCGCAAGGGAGTTTTTCCAATTAAAGGACAATCGAGACGGGATCCATTTATTAAATTCAGAGTCGCCACTTGGAAGAATAATGGTATCCCAAGTCACCGGTTTGATCCCGAACCGAGGAAATTTATGACTTGTAATGTGGTCTGCGAAACTAGAAAATCGGATAAGGAACTCTGTTAACCCGGGAGAAGGTGTTAGGCACTCCCGGATTCCGTGGTTTTAGCACGGTCGCTCAACTGCATTTTTTGCTTTTATCTGATTTCTTTACATGTTTTAACTATGTTTTTTTTTAATGCTCCGCGTTTATTTTTTAGAAGAATTGCGACGTCACGAAAACACATTTCGAGTCACACCGCAACCAGTACGTCTGTGACTTTAATGTATTTCAGTTCCGTCGAGAGTAAGATTTGGGTCACATAAATGCGCACCCGTATTTAGGAAAATAATTTACTTATAAATCGCGCCTAAAGAGTCCATCGTCTTTATTAACTTTGGGAAAGGACCGTGAAATTCACCAAACGGTCCTTCCAAGTCTAAGTTTTTTATAACAACTAATTTGAGGGCCCCGCAATTGTGTATTTTTCGTTGGCGAGGCTCGTCTCGTTATTATTTAAGGTCATACCTAGCATAACTAAATTTTCTGTAGCTTTGTTTTTTTTTTTTTCTTATATCAAAAGGAAAGAAAGTCCTAATAAATGTTACTAAGAAAAAATTACTTTATTTTACCAATTAAGCATTTACCGGCTTAGCACCGTTTTAACCTATTGTCACGCCTCGAGTTCTAAGGATAAACAAGATTACTTAAATGAGGGCCATGCATTTATCATTTTTTATTTAAAGGTTAATCTTTAAAGTAAACTATGTTTTGTTTCTTTACTTTTGTCTATAATAATAAAAGAAATCATAGTTAATCAACATTACCTAATAATGTTATGTTTGAGCCCATGAACTCATAAGATTACTTGTCTTTAATTATTTTTGGGCTTGCAAGCAGCCCGTAAATTTAATTCGAAGGCGAAAGGGCGGATATATCATAGTTTGGGCCTAAATTCTAAGCTTCTGGTAGAATATACTAAAGGAAGGTTCGTATGATTGTAGAATCAAACAAATTAGACCCAGTGTTAATGTAAACTAGTCCTAATACGTTCATTGATTAAAACCAGGCAAATAATATGCCATTATGCCAATTAACAGAACGTTGGCCATTCAAATTCTAGATTAAAATTCAGATTATTTGATTCTACCGATATTCATGAACAAATCAATTTTTCCCAATTGTTTTCTTGAGAATACACGCTTAACTATTAGTGATGGGACAATAGCATAACTATACCTATTTTTGTGATTATTTACAGTTTCGTATACCTAAAGACCTGGCTTCTAATTCATTTACTTTTTTAAACTTGGAGTTATTCTGAAACGAAATTAAAGGAAATGAATTAACAAATTATTTTTTTTTAACTTTTCCTTTACATGCTATATCAACAGGAATCTAAATCTAGGAATATATTTGTCCTAAAAGATCATAAGTGTTTCGAACATGTTAAGAATGATCAAATACTAATAAAGTTCAAACATTCTGAAAGTCTAGATATAGCTAAATTTATACAGTCCATGAGTCATACACGTGCAAATGAGAATAAAGCTACATTAATCTAATACACTTAGCATTTACTCGATTGTTAATACACAACAATCCAAATTGGCAGTGTTTGAGGAGCCAAGGAATGAGCATTTTTATTTCCATTTTTCACTTCATGTGCACCAATATAACATAAGAGAAGGAAATACCTGGAAATTGACAAAGTAGAAGACTAGGTATCAGTCAAGACAGTGAAACAACAGCAGTAGTAAGCAGCAGCAACAAGAATAGCAATACCAACAGCAAACAGCCACAGACAACACACTCAGCAATATCCAAAACAACAACCACAGCAAACCAAAACACAACCAACAGTAAACCAGTAGCAAAACCTCGACCAACAGAAACTGACAAACCAGAAATAGATGCAAGAGACCCCTGTGAACTTCAAATAACAATCCAATGAAACAATAGCTATTTCAATCTCTATATCACTGTTTTCTCCAAGGTATCTATGGATATCAATGTCTGTTTATCACTATATTTCCAGAATCCTTCCTCAAAAATCACTACCACTGTGTATATTTTTTCGACCAGTCTCTATCTCTAAGCCCTGTCCGTATGAATGTCTTAAGCCTCTCTCAGAGTCTCCCTGTTTTCTTTTCAGAATCTCTCTTTTATAACCTGAACTCACAACCTTCAGCCCCCTTTTTTAAATTGTTTTAAACTAAACAGCCCCATATTATTCCCTCTGTTTTTACCACCTCACTTTGTCCAGGTATGGCTATGATTTTAAAATCTTTGAAGTGCAGAAATTAAGTGGAATTCCCTGGTGTGCATCAGGTTCCACTAACCCCATGTGCATTGCACATTTTCAGCATTAATTAGAGTTGTTTTCTCACTTCCTATTACTCAATGCCCAACTACTTAAAATCTAAAGGTTTACAGACAATATTGTTTGATCCGGATCCCCTATTAACTCTGCTTTTGCAACTATTTAACTACATTGAGGGCATGCCAGTTCATTAATGGCAGAATGTTTAAACTGAAACCAATTTTCAGGTTTTCCAAATCCTTAGCTAATATTCTGTAATCCCATTAGAACTTTAGCTATAACCAATTCAACTTCCTAATTTCAGCCATAAGCAGAAATTAGATTTAAGTTCAAAGCAATGATCCAGATAGAAATTTATCAGTTTTAAATAGCATTGTCCCCCATTGTTCCAAACAAAGAGACCTATATAACTAATCGACGATATTCGTTTAATCGATTATAACACATGTAATCGATAACGATTAATCGACATTCAAACTATAACATACGGTCAGGCTCAGAGGGGGCAACAAACCTAATCAACAATGCTAATATTGTCTGGTATAGTAAAGTCTACGAAATTAGACGACGACATTCAATATCGCATACAATTAACAAAATAACAAAAGAGTTTGACCAAATAAAGGTCGGATTGGAGAAGAAGAAAGAAAAAATTAAAATTAAACATAAAATTAGATAAATGAACACTACGCCAATGTAATGAGCATATCAACAATACAGGAAGAGAAGAATGGAATACCTCCGAAAAGGAAATTGAAATCAGACGGACCCGGCTCCAAAGGATTCAATTCTTGCACCTTTTGAAGTAAACGGAGTCTAATTGAAGTGTTTTTCAAACGAAAAACACTCCAATTAGAGTATGTTGCCTTCCAGTGCCGCCGACTCGAACACAATCCCTAATTCTTCAAAGCTAGGGTTCTTGGGGCTCGGATTTGGGGTTTGAGTGGTTCGGGCTTGATTCGAACCAAGCTAAGGCTGGGAGGGGTATGAGGGAGGCCTAGAGATGCTATGGTGCGAGTTTGGGGTCGATTGGTGTAGGTTGGGTCTAGACTCGAATCTTCGATTGAAGATTCGAGGATCTCGAGCTTGATTCGAGACACAGCGTTCATGGATTCATGCTGGGGGAGGTGAGGGGAAGATTTGGTGTTAAGATGGAGGTGTTTGGCCTACCGGAACCGCCGTGAGGCGATTTCCGGCAGGCGGGAGACGGTGGCTCACGGCGGCGATGGGGCTGGTCTCTAAGGTTGAGAGACGAGAGTGGAAAATGAAAATGAAAAATGGGTCTGGGGGGTGTTTGGTATACTGAAATGAACGGATCAATCGGAGCCGTTGGATCAGATGATCTGAACGGCTCAGATCGATCAGGGGTGATAGAACGGGGTCGTTTGGTTTAGTGGGGGGGTGGACCGGTTCAGTGGTCTGGGCCTGGTTATATTGAATTGGGTTTTGGCCCAATCTAATTTCCATGTCTTACAACTAGACTCCATGTTGTATTATATATATATATATATATATATATATATATATATATATATATATATATTAACTTGTAACACAATTAATTTTTACTACAATTAACCTACATAATTAAATACCAAATCACACAATTGTATATTAAATGACACAAAGGCAATAAATACGATTTTATAATTTTTCTTTCTTTAAGAAATTAAACACGGTTCAGTTAATTCCTAAACGCGCAATTGAACTCCGAAATGCGCGCGCGACACATATTTTTGTATTTTTTATTAATTTTAAATAAATACATGCACAGAGAAATACAAACAATAAGTAAAATAACAACAACAAAAGGAAATCCACTAAATCACACACAACACGAAGCTATTTTATTTTTATTTTATTTTTTTATTTTTTTTTTGCATTTTTGTGAGTAATTCTCATGCAGAGCAAAATCACGTGCTCACAACCTCTTTTTCTTGTTTGAACAAAAGGTCCTACAGTTATACGAGCCAAAGAAAATCACCAAATTACTATTGTTGATATATTATTTATAACTGAAATAAATAGGATGTAAACTTTTTTAGATAAAATATATAGTTGTTACCTTGTTCTTCATATTTTTCATCTACGATAGGAGTTGTAGAATCCAATTGAACTTGTTCCTCTACTATTTGTGTTGTATGAGTACTTTATCTAGTTTGTACCTGTGTTATTACTCCGGAATATTGCGATAGTAGCAGATTCTCTTCAGTCATATTCGGGCACTCTTCATTTAATCGTCTAGCAGAAATAGTATATTTTTTTGGCTAAATGAACTCCTTATTGGGTTTGCCAAAGATGCCATAGTTCCAGCTTTTACATATGTTGCGCCTGTCTTTTTATGGTCTTTCTTGACTCATATTTATCAGAATCTGAAAAAAGAATAAAATAAATTAATATGAGTACCAAACTGATGTCAATGTCAAAATGAGAAAGAAAATAATAAAACGCTAACTGATAGGATTATTCATTTAGTGAACGCTAATATCTCATCACAGAAGAATGGATGTGAGTATCAAGTACTATCAACGATTTCCATTAATCAAATTCTTGAACCTTGACTTCAATTCTGATTCAGGAAGTCTTAGACTTAGCTTTGCACTAAAACTCAAGGTTTCTTCAACAGTTAATAGGGAAAAAGAGTGTCCTTTTGAGTAATATAACTTGAAATGCTTTAACACAAGCTAGTGCCTTATGACAGACTTAATGGACTTAGACAATACACGATCTTATGAAAATCCTAACAACAAGATCTTTAGGCCGAAGCAAAGTCTAATGTATGATTTCTAAAATTACAAATACCAAGCAAAAGAATTGTCACTTTGTTAGGAGTCAACCTTGGTCATTTATTCATGATGACAGAGGTTTAACTCAAGATTCAAGTTCGAGTGCAATATTTTCATAGAAACAAAGAAGTCTTCTTAAGCAGGGGTCTATCCAAATAAATATTACGCAAGATAACATACCATAGACAACAAGTGCTTAAACCATACAAGACCCAGTAAAGACACTGACACTCACTAACATGTTTTATACATCAGTTAAAGAAGGAAAAAAATCTAAGACATAATTCTTGCGACATTAAGATCTGAAAGCGATCTTTAAAACCATATTTTTACCATCACTGAATGAAATAGATTTTTAGTATATCAAATCAACCGAAAACTAAAGAACAATAAAGAACTAATTGATAGGTGCAGTCGGGATATTAGAGCGTGAATCACAGGAACAATTTCAAGAATTGTATTTCAAACTCTTCACGTTCAGTATAGGTATTTCCTGCTTTTTAATCAATAATTAGAAATCAAGGCATCAACTTATGTTTACAATTGGCTTATACAGCGACAAAGAGTCGAGCGATACAGAATAACAAAGAATACATCGAGCATAGAACATCGATAGCAAACATCGAGCATGTTTCTAACATGATATTAAAACCCGCCAACAAAACCCCCAATTTTACAAACTAAAAATCACAAACAAATTTGACCAAACAAACATTTTTTTTAGTAAAACAAATTACTTAACGTAAGTGAAATAATGGGTTTATGAAGAATATTACCAGAGAAGAAAGCAGATCGTAGAAGCATCAAATAATTTCAGTGCTCAGCTAACACCCATACAAACATCAAACTGGGAAAAATACCAACAGCCTATGTTAGAATGCCTTACAGTAGCGGGAGCAGGGCATCATTCACCGGAAATTGAGTCGTCGAATTTTTCAGGTTGAAAATTGAGAGAGGTTTCGTGGGTTTGACACTTGGATAAAGAGGCGTCTCTATTGTTTTGGGGGGGGGGGAGTGTAGGTTTTCTACGTCTTTTTCATTTAAAATACAATTTAAACAAAGTTATTAAAATGTTGGTGGAGTCATACATTTTATTTACCTTTTTTTAATTTTTTTTATTTTTATTTTATTATATAGAAGAGCTAAATGTGGTCGACCAAGGGTACATTTGACATTTCGCTCAATTATAAAAATGCTTTTTTGTACTTGCCCTTCCAGATTCTAGAACAATCTGTTCTTTTAAATAGTGGCTTTTTGAGTTGTCTCTACATTTGAGGTGAGCTTTATTTCTTCCAATTCTCTTCCTGTCTCCCGAATTTCACAACTGAAATTCATGGTTGATGTCCCCATTATTCTATCTAATTTTCTCCCCAATTTCACTGCGTGAAGGTTTTTCAATTGTCATGTTATTTTTTTTCTTTTTGTTCATTTCATTGTTTTAGTTATTTGATGTTATTGTTTTATGTGGATCATTTATGTAAAACAAGATTGATTTCTGGCGGCTCAAAGTGTTGGGCAAGATGTTCTCAAAAATAATTCTCAGTCTGAGTTCGATCCTATTTTATTTTATTTTATGAGAATTTTTTCTTATAATTCTATGTGGCCCCACTTAGGTAAACAATTTGGCAGCTCAAATATTATGGGAAATTCAGTTTTTTAAGAGTGCAAATTCCTCTTTCTTATTGTTACCATAATCAAAAAGAGTGAAAATTTCTCTCTTTTTTAAGTATATATAAATAATGAAAATTTATGTGGATTGATTTTGAGAAGGAAAAGTATTGTTGCAGCTCGGGTAGAAGGAAAATTCAGTTTTTAAGAGCGCAATGTTTATCTGGCTTCTGCTTTTAGATGTCACATGCAAGATCATAGGTTTCTATGCTTGACTTTATACAATTTTACTTCATCTTTACCTTTGTGTGACTACATGTAATAGAATTGTGGAGTCGTTTTTCATATAGTATTGAAAGTTGTCAAAGTCTAACTTTAAATCCAGATGAAAGAGAAACATTATTACTATTTCTGGTTTGACATGAACAACAAAGTATTGAATAAATTGCGAGTGACTATGCTTGGTTGCATGCACCAACCGATTATTTTCTTGGATAATGTATGCATATTAACAATGATGTATCCATAAGTTTTAAGTTTAGTGTTAAAAAACTTAAATGCTTTTTTTTCCGTGTTGTTTTTTTTTGTTCAGACCTAAAGAAGTCTTAAATTCTAAAGTTTAATATTAAAATGAAGATAGAAATCATGCTAATTCCTTTTCTTTTAAGGTGTTTTAGAAGTTATGGCTTGTGAGTTTCATCTATTCAATTATTTGTTACTTTGAAAATGATTGATTACTTTTGCACCTTTACTACGTATTTGGGGGCAAAAAGAAACTGAGAATTTTTTTTTTCTTGCAATATCTCAAGTGGGAGGAACGAACTTTTAAGGAAGAAACAAGGGATGAATAGGAAAAAGGCCACTAAAATAAAATCACAAATAATCCAAAATAGAAAAACAACTTTCAGGATATCACTGGAAGTTTTCTTGCTCTGGATAAAACTGCTTGCAAATATAAAGATATCTATGAAGCAGAAGCACTCTGAGTAATAAGAGGCAATTGTACTTGTTTTTCTTTATCATGTAAACTATTCTAGCATAATTGAGGGTGACAATATTTTTTGTATATTTATTTAGATCAGATCAATAGTGGGTTGAACAGAAACTTGTGAACCTAAGTCTTAAATATGTTGACTAACTACATGTGAACTTTGCTATTCAAGGCTCTGAGATATTACAAGCCTTGGTTTGATTATCTACTTTATGAGATGACCAAGAAGGTACGTCATTATTTTGTTATTTAGTGGAAATACTTTAGACTATAATATTTTTTATCTGGAGATTTATCTTATTGCACTTAATATGGTAGGTAAATGATCTGACTCAGAGAGAATGATTATTCATGATAAATGGATAATGTCCAATAAAAATATCATGGTAAACGTCGTACCTTCTTGTTCTTCATCTTATTCAATCTTTTATCAAGCACCATGTACTATTACACATATTTTAAGATAATGTGTATGGTGAAGAACTTTAAACAATTCTTATTTATACATGAATTGGTCAAATTAAGTTTGGCTGCCATTTTATTTGTTATTCTTACTGAATTTCTTCCCTATCACGTGATCATCAGTGTCACTTTACTAAACAATGCAAAAAGGTGTGCTATGTCCTTGAACAATGTATTACTAAAGGTTCTTTTGTAACACTTCATTTTGTGTAGCTGTAATTTAGTAGATGAGGTATCCCGGTGAAAAAAGCAAAGTTTGTTTAGAAAAACTTTACTTGGATTTAGACCTCGATTGACTTCTCTATATAATAAAAATATCCCATAGAGATCTTATAGGTGCTAAGATTAGGCAAACATATTCAGGTTACTCGACTAAGTGAGCTACATTAGACTTCACAAATGCCTAAGTATCTAATCTTTTATTTTATTATGCCAGTTTTGTTGTGAAAAGAAGGAATAATTTCCTAAGAAGTGTATATCTTTTTACTTTCTAATGAGACAGTTCTAAGGAACTTATGGTGCTGCTACATTACATTTCGTTTTATTTCATTCCCGCTATTAGCTTATTACATGAAGTTTAGCCTATTTGGTAGTTTAGAGTTATAATAATCATGTTATTGGTTTCTATTATTCTGGTTTGAATTACCTCTTTTTGACAATTACACCTTCGAGAATGAATTTGCAAGATTTTTTTTTTCTTTTTTGCATTCCTGAAAAATGTTTTAAAGACGAGTATATACAAATACTATACTTCAAAATTAGTGATAATGTAGTGCTATAAAAGGAGACTAGTGAACTGGAGTATTGACAAGTATATTATGAAAGCATGGCATGTATAGCTGAGAAATCAAAAAAGAAGACTTGGAGGACCACTCCTTTATGTATGTTTGAAATGTTTGCCTCAAGAGAAACATAAGGTGTTTCGAGGGGAAGGAAGAGATCGTCTTGCTGATGAAGAATAAATGCATCCGTAATTTAAAATTTTGGTGTAATGCTGATAATTGTAACAATCTTAATTTAATGCTGGAGTTTCTATTTTCCATGCGGCTTTATAGGAATACAGTCTAGCTTTATTTTACTTCATCTCAACACCAGCTTGGTGCTGAGTGTGTTTTAATGATAATATATTTACTTACAAAAATAATGTATAGCCTATGAATAAAGCTGTCTTATGTGGAGCATTTCCTATCTCTATGGAACAATCATTGTCACATAATATGTTGTCTACATTTGAAGAATCTATTAGGGGATGTTGATTTCATATGCCTCCAATATGCTTTGGAAATTTTGTGGCCTTAAAATTGTTTTCGCTTTAAAGAGCTAAGCTTTCTCTTATTTTGGGTTTCACAAGATCAACCATAGATATGTTGTATACATTAATCTACTTTTCATTAATCTGATAATAGATAACTGCAAAAGTTCCTTATATTATTTCTACTTTGATCTACTTCATTAGTTTCATGGGGGTAAAGTTCCTTTGTTTACTACTTTACTCTCCTAACAAAAATCTATACTTAAAATGTTACCTTAGAAGAAATCTAATGAACCAGCATTCGTTGATTTGAGAAAGTTAGATCATGGATTACTTAGTCCATAGTTGATAAGACATCTATCTAAAAGTGATGTAAAATTGTTGCGTCCTTGTTGTCGACATAATATCTGATTTCCCTCAATATTGATTCTTGAATATATATTGTTTGCCTGGAGAGATCTCCTTTCATGTTACATATGACTATATATGAACATGCATGTTAACGAGAAGTAGATGAATAACGTTATGAAAGTGTTCCAAGGCCTCTTTATGGTCAAAACTATATTTTGGTTGTCCTGATGATTATTTGGTCTTTAAAAATGTTGGTGTAGACTCATTTGCCAATTCATACTATTTCTTTCTGCATTTTGGACTAAATATCTTCAACTATAAAAATCTTAATATATTATTATTTCTCTGTTGCCACTACTATAATGTGTTCAATTTTTCTTTGTTAGGAAGTTGCTACAAACTGTGAATAGAACAAACGAATAGACATTTTTATTTCGTAGAATATTGATTCCTTTCCTCTTGTCACGATCCGGATTTCCCACCATCGGGGTCATGATGGCGCCTACTAAATGGAAGCTAGGCAAGCCAAATATTAATTACATCTCCATTAATTACCAATTTCTTATTATGACTTATTATTAAAAACATATAAATTACAGCGGAATAATCAAAATTAGCGGAAGACTTAGTCAAATATGATAAAGAAAACCCAAACATGATACACTACCCAAGACCGGTGTCACAATACTCACGAACTTCTAAGAATAATACACATAATTGTCTGAAAGAAAATACAAGTTGTTTATCTTGATTACATGAGATAACAGAATGAAAAGCATAGATAGAAGAGACAACGGGTCCTGCGGACGCCTGCAAGGCTACCTCGTAGTCTCAGTAGTCGAAAAATCCACAATCGCTACTGCCGCTGCTGCTGTCCGTAACCTGTATCTGCGCAAAAAGAGCGCAGAGTGTAGTATCGGCACAACCGACCCCATGTGCTGGTAAGTGCCTGGCCTATCCCAACGAAATAGTGACGAGACTAAGGCCAGTCACCCACATAAACCTGTATAATTTCAATATATATACATATACAAAACATTTATAAGGAAAGACTCTGCTCTGAAATAACAGTCAATAACTCATAATATCCAGATATACAATACATTTATAAGGAAATACTCTGCTTTGAAATAACAGTCAATAACTCACGATATCCAGAATAATCTAATCAACAGAATAAATCTTACTTTCATGTCTCGATTCCTCTCTCATTTCATATCTCGTGGTAGGCGTACCACCCGCTCCCAACTATCACAGTAATTATATCTTGTGGTAGGCGTACCACCCGCTCCCAAATATATCAATAGGCTACCGGCAACTATGGCCAATGCCAAGATTTAAGTCACTTTGTGGTCGGCGTGCCACACGATCCCAATTCATAAATATATAAGTGGTCGGCGCGCCACACGATCCCAATTCATAAATATATAAGTGGTTGGCGCGCCACACGATCCCAATTCATAAATATATAAGTGGTCGGCGCGCCACACGATCCCAATTCATAAATATATACATTACCGGCATTTAGCCAATAATCTCTATATCAACAATATTTATAATTACCGGTTTTAAACCAATAATTGATAATAATTTCAACAATTTATCTTCATTACTGGTATAACACCAATAACTCTTAATCAACAATTTATCCATAACTGAATTCCTATTCCTACAAGTTAGGATAGAACAAACACTTACCTCGAAAGTTTACGAATGATTCAATCCGTAGCAATGCCTTTTCCTTTCGAATTTGACTCCAATCCAATCGTATCTATACATAATTGATTTAATATCATCAATACTACTCAACAAACTAATTCCTAAGACCAATTACAACTTTTACAACATTCTGCCCGGAATAGTAATTTCGACCCCGGGCCCACATGGTCAGAACTCGGGGTTAGGACCAAAATTTGGTTACCCATCCCTCCACGAGTTCATGTATATGATTTGTTTCAAAATCGGACCTCAATTCGAGGTCCAATTTCCCAATTTACGAAAAATACTATATTTTAACAAAAACAAGAAATTCTACCATGAAAACCTTTGATTTCTATTGAAAAACATGTTTAATGATGTTAGGAATTGAAAGAATTAAGTAAAAAGTGACTTACAATTGTTTTGATGAAGAAGGAATCCGTGAAGAATCGCAAATGGGTGTTTTTGTTTTGTAAAAAGTGAAGAAATGAACCGAAAATCGTGTTTTACAGGTCTCTGTGTTCGCATTTGCAAACATGGGTTCGCAATTGCGAACCCCGACCAATTTGTGGAGTTTGAAAAATAAGCTAAGGCTGGGAAGTTCGCATTTGCGAACTTTTGTTCGCATTTGCGAAGCCAAAGCAAATCTGGGGGCTTCGCAATTGCGAACATATGTTCACAATTGCGAACTAGGCTGCTTCCAGGGACTTTCGCATTTCCGAATGTTTGTTCGCATTTGCGAACAAGGCTGGGCTGAGGGACCTTCGCATTTGTGAAGAATGCTTCGCATTTGCGTAGCATGCCTTTTCACTGGAGGCCTCGCAATTGCGAGGTTTGGTTCGCATTTGCGAACCCAAACGGTCCCGGGCACCTTCGCATTTGCGACCAAGGGTTCGCATTTGTGAACCCTGCCTTGACCTGCCACCTTCGCAATTGCGAGAAATACTTCGCAATTGCGAAGACAACAGCTGGGTGAAAAACCAGCAGTGCAAAAACTCAGAATTTCATCCAACGGCCTATCAAATCTTTACCCGAGCTCCCCGGCCCCAAACCAAATATGCACACTAACTCAAAAACATCATACGAACTTGCTCGCGCGATCAAATCGCTAAACTAACATCAAAACCAATGGATTGAGCCTTAAAACTCAAGAATTCTTTCAAATTTCATAATTTCCAAACTTTACAATTTAAGGCCGAAATGCGTCAAACGACGTCCGTTTTCAACCAAACTTTACAGGAAGCGCTTAACCAATATATATGACCTGTACCGGGCGTCGGAACCAAAATACGAGCCCGATACCAGTACTTTTTAATCAAAAAATCAATTTCATTTTCCTTAAACATTTTCAGAAAATAATTTAACAAAAAAATTCTTTCACCGGGGTTCTAGACCTCGGATTTCAATTCCGGGCATATGCCCAAGTTCCATATTTTTCTACGGATTTTCTGAGACAGTCAAATCACGGATCCGGGTCCGTTTACCAAAAATGTTGACCAAAGTCAACCATTTCAATATTAATATCAAAATTCTTCAACTTTTTCACATATTTCACATATTTCAACATAACTATTTTCCAGCTTTGTGCCCGGACTGTGCACGCAAATCGAGGCAACTATAAATGAGGTTTTCAAGACCTCAAAAGTTCGAAATGATTAATAAAAAGAAAAATGGGTAAATAAAACTAATCGAGCATTCTAAACAACTGAAGAGTAGTTAAAAAAAGGTCATTTTGCATAAACAGGAAGTTAGTCCATGCATAATATACAAGCTATCTCAATTAAAACCGGAGAAGACATAAAGAAAAATCATATCGATCCAAGTATATATGTAGTAAAATTTTTAGTGCAATTGCAAGGTGGAACTAAACCAGAAACACATAAGCAAAAGTCACATCTTTCCATGACAATCGCAAGTTGGAAATTTTTTTTATTCCATATTATACTTATCAAACGAAAGAAAGTCACGACACTCATATATTTGATCAATTGCAATAGCTAGCTTTTGTATCGAGTCCTTAACAAGCAAAATTTACTACACTTATAAAATACTTGGTCACATATCTAGAGAAGAATTCTAGGCACAAAATTTCTCATGCATCGCCTACGTTGTTCTCTTGCTTCTACTATAATTGAAGATCAAACGTATTCAATCTCCAAACGTCAAGATCTTCATAAACAGTGATTAACATTCCCTTTTATCACACTTGTGGAATGACCAAACGTCAATCTCCAAACATTCAATCTCCAAACATCAACCTCCAAACGTCAACCTCCAAACATTCCCTTTTAACATTCAATCTCCAAACGTCAAGATCAAACGTATTCAGTCACACTACAAGAGGCTCTTTTATCAATTACACTAACAGTGATTAACATTCCCTTAAAAAATAGCAGCTTGACTGCAGATTTTAAGCAGAAAAAAGCAGCTTTGTTGCTAAAATATGAATTTTAACTTAGGAATAAATTTATACTAACCTTGATTGTTGCTACCCGTAGATGGTCGACGGATCAGTTGGTTAGCAACTTGTGCAGAGGTAGCTTCTCCTGACAAAACAGTCAACGTTGCTAGCATGTTTGGATTAATTAGTCCTGCTCGCTGAAGTTGAGCAATTACATTTGTAGTAATTTCTTGTCGCATATTTCTTTTTTGTTCCTTCATTTGTTCCTCCATTTTTCGAATCCTTTCTTGCATTTCTTGCACCGTATCATTTGTGGTATTTGAAGTCGGCTCGGAATGGCCAGCTTTTCCTTTCAAAGTAGTCTTTGTAACTCCACGTCCATATAATCTTAAATGTCCCGGATGTTCAGGACCCATGACAAATGAAAACGCATCAACAGATTGATTGTCATCTACATTTTGTTGTGTTTCAATTTTTTCCATTTCAGCCTAACAAAGTAAATTCAACAAAAGAATTAAAGTAAAAAAGAATAAGGAAGAATAATAAATAAAATGATCTCATCTAACAATACATGTAATCGTGGTTCTATACTATTTCTTTCTGCATTTTGGACTAAATATCTTCAACTATAAAAATCTTAATATATTATTATTTCTCTGTTGCCACTACTATAATGTGTTCAATTTTTCTTTGTTAGGAAGTTGCTACAAACTGTGAATAGAACAAACGAATAGACATTTTTATTTCGTAGAATATTGATTCCTTTCCTCTTGTCACGATCCGGATTTCCCACCATCGGGGTCATGATGGCGCCTACTAAATGGAAGCTAGGCAAGCCAAATATTAATTACATCTCCATTAATTACCAATTTCTTATTATGACTTATTATTAAAAACATATAAATTACAGTGGAATAATCAAAATTAGCGGAAGACTTAGTCAAATATGATAAAGAAAACCCAAACATGATACACTACCCAAGACTGGTGTCACAATACTCACGAACTTCTAAGAATAATACACATAATTGTCCGAAAGAAAATACAAGCTGTTTATCTCGATTACATGAGATAACAGAATGAAAAGCATAGATAGAAGAGACAACGGGTCCTGCGGACGCCTGCAAGGCTACCTCGTAGTCTCTGTAGTCAGAAAGTCCACAAGTCGCTACTGCCGCTGCTGCTGTCTGTAACCTGTATCTGCGCAAAAAGAGCGCAGAGTGTAGTATCAGCACAACCGACCCCATGTGCTGGTAAGTGCCTGGCCTATTGTAATGAATTAATTGTTTTGGTAAAACTATGTTACTGACTTTTATCTATATACATACATATATATATATATAAGGCCAGTCACCCACATAAACCTATACAGTTGCAATATATATATATATATATATATATATATACAATACATTTATAAGGAAATACTCTGCTCTGAAATAACAGTCAATAACTCACGATATCCAGAATAATCTAATCAACAGAATAAATCTTACTTTCATGTCTCAATTCCTCTCTCATTTCATATCTCGTGGTAGGCGTACCACCCGCTCCCAACTATCACAGTAATTATATCTTGTGGTAGGCGTACCACCCGCTCCCAAATATATCAATAGGCTACCGGCAACTATGGCCAATGCCAAGATTTAAGTCACTTTGTGGTCGGCGTGCCACACGATCCCAATTCATAAATATATAAGTGGTCGGCGCGCCACACGATCCCAATTCATAAATATATAAGTGGTTGGCGCGCCACACGATCCCAATTCATAAATATATAAGTGGTCGGCGCGCCACACGATCCCAATTCATAAATATATAAGTGGTCGGCGCGCCACACGATCCCAATTCATAAATATATACATTACCGGCATTTAGCCAATAATCTCTATATCAACAATATTTATAATTACCGGTTTTAAACCAATAATTGATAATAATTTCAACAATTTATCTTCATTACCGGTATAACACCAATAACTCTTAATCAACAATTTATCCATAACTGAATTCCTATTCCTACAAGCTAGGATAGAACAAACACTTACCTCGAAAGTTTACGAATGATTCAATCCGTAGCAATGCCTTTTCCTTTCGAATTTGACACCAATCCAATCGTATCTATACATAATTGATTTAATATCATCAATACTACTCAACAAACTAATTCCTAAGACCAATTACAACTTTTACAATATTCTGCCCGGAATAGTAATTTTCGACCCCGGGCCCACATGGTCGGAACTCGGGGTTAGGACCAAAATTCGGTTACCCATCCCTCCACGAGTTCATGTATATGATTTGTTTCAAAATCGGACCTCAATTCGAGGTCCAATTTCCCAATTTACGAAAAACACTATATTTTAACAAAAACAAGAAATTCTACCATGAAAACCTTTGATTTCTATTGAAAAACATGTTTAATGATGTTAGGAATTGAAAGAATTAAGTAAAAAGTGACTTACAATTGTTTTGATGAAGAAGGAATCCGTGAAGAATCGCAAATGGGTGTTTTTGTTTTGTAAAAAGTGAAGAAATGAACCGAAAATCGTGTTTTACAGGTCTCTGTGTTCGCATTTGCGAACATGGGTTCGCAATTGCGAACCCCGACCAATTCTTGAAGTTTGAAAAATAAGCTAAGGTTGGGAAGTTCGCATTTGCGAACTTTTGTTCGCATTTGCGAAGCCAAAGCAAATCTGGGGGCTTCGCAATTGCGAACATATGTTCACAATTGCGAACTAGGCTGCTTCCAGGGACTTTCGCATTTGCGAATGTTTGTTCGCATTTGCGAACAAGGCTGGGCTGAGGGACCTTCGCATTTGTGAAGAATGCTTCGCATTTGCGTAGCATGCCTTTTCACTGGAGGCCTCGCAATTGCGAGGTTTGGTTCGCATTTGCGAACCCAAACGGTCCTGGGCACCTTCGCATTTGCGACCAAGGGTTCGCATTTGCGAACCCTGCCTTGACCTGCCAGCTTCGCAATTGCGAGAAATACTTCGCAATTGCGAAGAGAACAGTTGGGTGAAAAACCAGCAGTGCAAAAACTCAGAATTTCATCCAACGGCCTATCAAATCTTTACCCGAGCTCCCCGGCTCCAAACCAAATATGCACACTAACTCAAAAACATCATACGAACTTGCTCGCGCGATCAAATCGCTAAACTAACATCAAAACCAATGGATTGAGCCTTAAAACTCAAGAATTCTTTCAAATTTCATAATTTCCAAACTTTACAATTTAAGGCCGAAATGCGTCAAACGACGTCCGTTTTCAACCAAACTTTACAGGAAGCGCTTAACCAATATATATGACCTGTACCGGGCGTCGGAACCAAAATACGAGCCCGATACCAGTACTTTTTAATCAAAAAATCAATTTCATTTTCCTTAAATATTTTCAGAAAATAATTTAACAAAAAAATTCTTTCACCGGGGTTCTAGACCTCGGATTTCAATTCCGGGCATATGCCCAAGTTCCATATTTTTCTACGGATTTTCTGAGACAGTCAAATCACGGATCCGGGTCCGTTTACCAAAAATGTTGACCAAAGTCAACCATTTCAATATTAATATCAAAATTCTTCAACTTTTTCACATATTTCACATATTTCAACATAACTATTTTCCAGCTTTGTGCCCGGACTGTGCACGCAAATCGAGGCAACTATAAATGAGGTTTTCAAGACCTCAAAAGTTCGAAATGATTAATAAAACAAGTGATGACCCTTTGGGTCGTCACAATCTCCACCTCTAAAACAACCGTTCGTCCTCGAACGGGCAAAAGAAAGAAGTACCTGAGTCAGGAAACAAATGTGGGTAGCGGCTCCGCATATCAGACTCGGACTCCCAGGTCGATGCCTCAGGAGGCTGACCTCTCCACCGAACACGCACAGAAGGATAACTCTTCGACCTCAACTGTCGAACCTGCCGGTCTAGAATGGCCACCGGCTCCTCCTCGTAAGATAGATCATTATCCAATTGGACAGTACTGAAGTCTAACACATGTGTGGGATCGCCGTGGTATCTCCGAAGCATAAATACGTGAAATACTGGATGTACGGCTGATAAGCTAGGCAGCAAAGCTAATCTGTAAGCCACCCCTCCCACTCTGTCTAAAATCTCAAATGGACCAATATACCTAGGGCTGAGCTTGCCCTTCTTCCCGAACCTCATCACACCCTTCATAGGCGACATTCGGAGCAATACTCGTTCACCAACCATGAAATCTACATCTCGAACCTTACGATCCGCATAAGTCTTCTGCCTGGACTGAGCTGAACGCAATCTCTCCTGAATAGTCTTGACCTTATCCAAGGCCTCCTGAACTAAGTCTGTACCCAACAACCGAGCCTCTCCCGGTTCAAACCATCCAACTAGTGATCGACATCGCCTACCATACAACGACTCATACGGAGCCATCTGGATGCTAGATTGGTCACTGTTATTGTAGGCGAACTCTGCTAATGGCAGAAACTGGTCCCACGAGCCTCCGAAATCAATAACACAGGCTCGAAGCATGTCCTCTAGAATCTGAATAGTCTTCTCGGACTGGCCATCCGTCCGAGGATGAAATGTTGTACTCAACTGAACCTGAGTGCCTAACTCCTGCTGGACCGCTCTCCAGAACCGTGAGGTAAACTGCGTACCCCGATCGGAGATAATAGATACTGGCACTCCATGGAGACGAACAATCTCCCTAATGTAAACCTCCGCTAACCTCTCCGACGAGTAGGAGACAGATACTGGAATAAAGTGTGCTGACTTGGTCAGCCTATCAACAATGACCCAAATAGCATCAAATTTCCTCCGAGTCAAAGGAAGTCCAGAAACGAAGTCCATAGTGATCCGCTCCCATTTCCACTCGGGAATTTCAATTCTCTGGAATACACCACCAGGTCTCTGGTGCTCATATTTCACCTGCTGACAATTTAGACACCGAGCGACATACGCAACGATATCTTTCTTCATCCCGCGCCACCAATAGTGCTGCCGTAAGTCCTGGTACATCTTCGCGGCGCCTGGATGAATAGAATACCGCAAACTGTGGGCCTCCGCTAAGATCAACTCTCGAATCCCTTCGACATTGGGCACACAAACTCGACCCCGCAATTTCAATACCCCATCATCATCTAGATTTACCTGTGTGGCACCTCCCCGCTGTATTGTATCTCTCAACTCACGCAAATGAGGATCATCAAATTGCCTCTCACGGATACGCTCAAATAAGGAAGGACGAGCGACCGTGCAGGCTAACACCCTGCTAGGCTCAGAAATATCTAATCTCACGAACCGGTTAGCTAAGGCCTGGACATCTATAGCTAATGGTCTCTGACTGACCGGAATATATGCAAGACTACCCATGCTGCCAGACTTTCTACTCAATGCATCGGCCACCACATTGGCCTTACCTGGGTGATATAAAATAGTAACATCATAGTCTTTTAGCAACTCTAGCCACCTTCTCTGCGTCATATTCAACTCTTTCTGCTTAAACAAATACTGAAGACTCTTATGGTCGGTGTATACTTCGCATGCTACACCATATAAATAATGCCTCCAGATCTTCAATGCGTGAATAATCGCCGCCAATTCTAGATCATGCACTGGATAGTTCTTCTCATGAATCTTCAACTGCCTCGAAGCATAGGCAATAACCTTGCCATCCTGCATTAACACTGCACCAAGCCCAATACGAGAAGCATCACAATAAACAGTATAAGGTCCCGTACCTGTGGGTAAAACCAATACCGGTGCTGTGGTCAAGGTTGTCTTGAGCTTCTGAAAGCTCGCCTCACATTCATATGACCATTCAATTTGAACACCCTTTTGGGTCAATCTGGTCAGTGGGGTTGCAATAGACGAAAATCCTTCTATGAATCGACGATAATAGCTCGCTAACCCCAAGAAACTCCGAATCTCTGTGGCTGATGTCGGTCTAGGCCAGTTCTTGACTGCCTCAATCTTCTTCGGATCAACCTGAATACCCGTTGCCGTCACAATATGACCCAGGAATGCAACTGAACTTAGCCAAAATTCACACTTTGAAAATTTTGCATATAGCTGGCTATCTCTCAGAGTCTGTGAGGCCACTCTGAGATATTGCACATGCTCCTCCTGACTGCAGGAGTAGGTCAATATGGAAACAACGAAGACTACAACGAACAAGTCTAAATAAGGCACGAACACCTCATGCGTATGCACATATCCATGACTCTAAAGTCTGGCCATAAGAGTTGTTCTTAAATTACAACATTGTCAATTAACCCTCTTATCAAATATCTTATTCCAAAACTCCCACTTTACTCACAGTGAGGTATGGAAACCTCATAATTACTTTCTCGAATTAATGCATCATATTTATCCTTACCTGGTGCTCATCTCAAAGTCTAGAACTCAACGGTCACAAAATAGAAATGGCTAAATATGAACAGAAACTGTGCAAAGGATTGTCAAATAATCCTAACAGGCATGGCTCAAATTTAGGATATTATGCTAGATTTTTATTTCCAAAAAGGGAAAATTTTAAACACAAACTTTTCACCACCAGGACCTTGTCCTCATATAATAATCACCGCAACTTGCAGCTCGGTTTTTTTTTTTTTTTTAAACGAATATTTTCACGTTATACAAATTATGAGGATCTCACCCTCCACTCTAAATCACAAGCATTTGCACATTGTGCCACTGATGTTTTTCATTTCCTTTCTTTCTTCTTTTCAACTATTGTTCGTCAAAGAGCATCACGACATAAAAGAACCCTCATACCGACATGGTATACAATTTAACCATTTAAAATAGTTACTTCAGGAATTCATTCCCATTGTAATAATTAATATAAAGTCACTTTTGACCTCATCAATATTCCTAGTGACCAATACATAATAATAGAGATAATTACCTCCATTTAATAGCACAACGTGAGTATTCACATATGTAGATTTAATGATTACGAAGCTCACTCATGAGCGGGGCATATTAAGAGGACTTGCCTCAATTCTTCAAAGATCAAATCAAATTGAGGAAAAATGTTCCTTTTATAACAATCAGAATTGTACATGTGATAACATCATCTGGTGTAGTGACCTCAGTCACACCATAGAAATTATGTCAACAACTAGATCTCCACCTCTAGGAGTCTCACCTCCGCCTTTAACATCCTGACCCCTCACTCTAGCTGGTCATGTGAGTTGAGTATTGACCGCAATGGGGCACGTAGCTTGAGTGCCTTCATAAATTATATTTCTCCAATCTGCCACATTCACAACAATTCCTTTGAGGCCCAGTTAACTTATTGGACATGACAACATATTCGAACACTGTCATAATAACCTGACATGATCGTTCAGATCGTACATACCACACCTTTCAAAGTGTCAGGGAGGTAACTCCTCCAAACATTTCTACAAATAGGATTGAGTAGGTAATGTCGCATGGCCGGTCTGCCCTCTTCATAGGCTTGTCACAAACATTGACGACCAATTACCTCTTTTGCTCATATACTCTTTATTACTCTTTGGACCGATTCTTACCCCCTACAGAGTACCAAGCCTCAAACATGCATAACTTATTTGGGGGACCTTTCCATACCATATGTATACATTCCAAGCCAAAACTGACATAAAACACGGCCATTCGGTCCATTCACTAATAGTGGTTTTCCCCCCTTTTGGCTATAAGTCAAAGTCACAACATCTGATAGTCCACAATAATTATCCTTCACAACTTTAAATAAATCAACCAGACGTCAAGGTCCATTAAAACCATAGCCGGTTAGTAAATACATTATGTTTCCACTAATCCACTCGCTACCTGAAACACAATAGAATCAACCCTCTCACCTTCAACTATTCCCGCATTCTGCAATATCTCATAGCAACAATCAATAATTTACCTTGGGTTCTCAAAAGATGCACCACTGAAGGAGATAGCGAAGAGTTTGGTGAAACTTATCCGAAACTCCGTAAAACTTCTGAAGGCATTGTTGATCTATCACCAGCATGTGCCATTGTCGGCTGAAGAAGCAGTACATGCCTTCGCCGTTCGTGGGAAGACAAGAGTAGAAATTCAACTTAACATTTGAAGAACAAACTCGCACGATAGGAAAGAATGAAGGGAATATTTTCCTAACTCCGTAGCCTCTAGGGATAAATACAGACGTCTCCGTACCGATCCCTCAGACTCTACTAAGGTTGTTCATGAGTTGTGAGACCTGTGCAACCTAGTGCTCTGATACCAACTTGTCACGACCCGGATTTCCCACCATCGGGGTCATGATGGCGCCTACTAAATGGAAGCTAGGCAAGCCAAATATTAATTATATCTCCATTAATTACCAATTTCTTATTATGACTTATTATTAAAAACATATAAATTACAGCGAAATAATCAAAATTAGCGGAAGACTTAGTCAAATATGATAAAGAAAACCCAAACATGATACACTACCTAAGACTGGTGTCACAATACTCACGAACTTCTAAGAATAATACACATAATTGTCTGAAAGAAAATACAAGCTGTTTATCTCGATTACATGAGATAACAGAATGAAAAGCATAGATAGAAGAGACAACGGGTCCTGCGGACGCCTGTAAGGCTACCTCGTAGTCTCAGTAGTCGAAAAATCCACAAGTCGCTACTACCGATGTTGCTGTCCGTAACCTGTATCTGCGCAAAAAGAGCGCAGAGTGTAGTATCAGCACAACCGACCCCATGTGCTTGTAACCTGTATCTGCCCAAAAAGAGCGCAGAGTGTAGTATCAGCACAACCGACCCCATGTGCTGGTAAGTGCCTGGCCTATCCCAGCGAACTAGTGACAAGGCTAAGGCCAGTCACCCACATAAACCTGTACAGTTGCAATATACATATATATACAATACATTTATAAGGAAATACTCTGCTCTGAATTAACAGTCAATAACTCACGATATCCAGAATAATCTAATCAACCGAATAAATCTTACTTTCATGTCTCAATTCCTCTCTCATTTCATATCTCGTGGTAGGCGTACCACCCGCTCCCAACTATCACAGTAATTATATCTTGTGGTAGGCGTACCACCCACTCCCAAATATATCAATAGGCTACCAGCAACTATGGCCAATGCCAAGATTTAAGTCACTTTGTGGTCGGCGTGCCACACGATCCCAATTCATAAATATATAAGTGGTCGGCGCGCCATACGATCCCAATTCATAAATATATAAGTGGTCGGCGCGCCACACGATCCCAATTCATAAATATATAAGTGGTCGGCGCGCCACACGATCCCAATTCATAAATATATAAATGGTCGGTGCGCCACACGATCCCAATTCATAAATATATACATTACCGACATTTAGCCAATAATCTCTATATCAACAATATTTATAATTACCGGTTTTAAACCAATAATTGATAATAATTTCAACAATTTATCTTCATTACCGGTATAACACCAATAGCTCTTAATCAACAATTTATTCATAACTGAATTCCTATTCCTACAAGCTAGGATATAACAAACACTTACCTCGAAAGTTTACGAATGATTCAATCCGTAGCAATGCCTTTTCCTTTCGAATTTGACTCCAATCCAATCGTATCTATACATAATTGATTTAATATCATCAATACTACTCAACAAACTAATTCCTAAGACCAATTATAACTTTTACAACATTCTGCCCGGAATAGTAATTTTCGACCCCGGGCCCACATGGTCGGAACTCGGGGTTAGGACCAAAATTCGGTTACCCATCCCTCCACGAGTTCATGTATATGATTTGTTTCAAAATCGAACCTCAATTCGAGGTCCAATTTTCCAATTTACGAAAAACCCTATATTTTAACAAAAACAAGAAATTCTAAGCTAAGGCTGGGAAGTTCGCATTTGCGAACTTTTGTTCGCATTTGCGAAGCCAAGGCAAATCTGGGGGCTTCGCAATTGCGAACATATGTTCGCAATTGCGAACTAGGCTGCTTCCAGGGACTTTCGCATTTGCGAATGTTTGTTCGCATTTGTGAACAAGGCTGGGCTGAGGGACCTTCGCATTTGCGAAGAATGCTTCGCATTTGCGAAGCAGGCCTTTTCACTGGAGGCCTCGCAATTGCGAGGTTTGGTTCGCATTTGCGAACCCAAACGGTCCTGGGCACCTTCGCATTTGCGACCAAGGGTTCGCATTTGCGAACCCTGCCTTGACCTGCCAGCTTCGCAATTGCGAGAAATACTTCGCAATTGCGAAGAGAACAGTTGGGTGAAAAACCAGCAGTGCAAAAACTCAGAATTTCATCCAACGGCCTATCAAATCTTTACCCGAGCTCCCCGGCTCCAAACCAAATATGCACACTAACTCAAAAACATCATACGAACTTGCTCGCGCGATCAAATCGTTAAACTAACATCAAAACCAATGGATTGAGCCTTAAAACTCAAGAATTCTTTCAAATTTCATAATTTCCAAACTTTACAATTTAAGGCCGAAATGCGTCAAACGACGTCCGTTTTCAACCAAACTTTACAGGAAGCGCTTAACCAATATATATGACCTGTACCGGGCATCGGAACCAAAATACGAGCCCGATACCAGTACTTTTTAATAAAAATTCAGTTTCATTTTCCTTAAACATTTTCAGAAAACAATTTAACAGAAAAATTCTTTTACCGGGTTCTAGACCTCGGATTTCAATTCCGGGCATATGCCCAAGTTCCATATTTTTCTACGGATTTTCTGAGACAGTCAAATCACGGATCCGGGTCCGTTTACCAAAAATGTTGACCAAAGTCAACCATTTCAATATTAATATCAAAATTCTTCAACTTTTTCACATATTTCACATATTTCAACATAACTATTTTCCAGCTTTGTGCCCGGACTGTGCACGCTAATCGAGGCAACTATAAATGAGGTTTTCAAGACCTCAAAAGTTCGAAATGATTAATAAAACAAGTGATGACCCTTTAGGTCGTCACACCTCTAGAAACCCCGTGTCTCCAAGATAAATAGTATGACTTTTGGTTCTCGCTTTCATTCGTTGTAATTAAGTAACAAGAGACAAACATTTTTTTTTCATTTTTATATCGTTCAGCAGTAGAAGATGCTGATAAATCGTGGGGATAACATGACATGTCAAACAAGCAGTTTATCAAGGCTTTTATTGTGGGGAGAATTTGTTGAATACATTGCCTTGTTTTCCAATTCTTGATCAATACGACAGGGAGTCGATATACTCAGCTGATAATAAGATCTAATCATTTGTGATATCAAAGTTTAAAATGCAAAAATTAGTGCTTGCATTCAATTGTATTTTCTTAAATTGCTTTTCACATTCTTTATATCCTGATGATGAAGGAGAGCCTTGGCATAACTGGTAAAGTTGTTGCTAGGTGACCTGGAGGTCATGGGTTCGAGCCGTGGAAACAACCTCTTACAGAAATACAGGGTAAGGCTACGTATTGTAGACCCTTGTGGTCAGATCCTTCCCCGGACCCCGTGCATAGCGAGAGCTTAGTGCACCGGGCTGCCCTTTATATCATGATGATATTCCTAATAGCAGAAAACTAATCACTTCAAAGTGTAAATGTTGGGCCCGTGCTAGCACGGGCTATACCCATCTAGTAAATATATATGGGAGGGAAGGTGAGGGGGAAAACTAAACGTTCCACTATACTATTTTTTCACAAAACCATTCCCACAAACTACCCTATTGTATCTCCTTTATAAACCGTCTCCATAACTCAACTTATGGTGACGATTATTATACTATTAGAACGGTTTTGCTTAAGAAGTGTCTCAAAAGTATTTTGAATTTATTGGGACGATTAAAACCGTTCCAAAATATTATCTGTTGTAACAGTTGCATAACCGTTGCTAAATAACCATTCCAATATGATCATTTTCTAGAAGTGTCATGTGAGGCTTTATTTTATTTCCCTAGTTCTCTTCTTCCTTTCATTTCTAGCTGTAATCTAACAGCCTATTTGGCCAAACTACAAAAATTAGTTTATTTTGATAAGTATTTTTCTAAAAAGTACTTTTGATAAGAAGCAGTTTGTGTTTGGCTAATTAGTTTGAAAAGAATTTTTGAGCAGCAATTAGTGTTTGGCCAATGTGACGACCCAAAGGGTCATCACAAGATTTCTCTTATTCCGCATTTCTGAGACCTTTAAAACCTCACTTATAGTTGCCTAGGTATGTGTGCGCAGTCCGGACGCATAGCCGGAAAGATTTTATGTTAAAATATGTGAAATCTGTGAAAAACTTGAAGAATTTTGGATATTAATATGGTTAAAGTTAACTTCGGTCAATATTTTTGGTAAACGGACCTGGATCTGTGATTTGACGGCCCCAGAGGGTCCGTAGAAAAATATGGAACTCGGGCATGTACTCTGAGTCGAAATTCGAGGTCTAGAACCCGAGTACAAGAATTTTCCTATTAAATTATTTTTCTGAAATTATTAAGAAAAATAGAAATAAAAATTGAGTAAAAGACTATGGTATCGAGCTCGTATTTTGGTTCCGATGCCTGGTACAAGTCTTAAATATGTGTTAAGCGCTTCCTGTAAAGTTTGATCGAAATTAGACGTCGTTTGACGTGTTTCGGACCTAATTATCTAAAGTTAGAAGTTTAAGAAGTTTAAAATGAAAATGATGAGTTTGAGGCTTGATCCATTTAATGTTATTTTGGCGATTTGATCACTCGAGTAAGTTCGTAGGATGTTATAGAGTTAGTGTGTGTGATTGGTTAGGAGCCCTGGGGTTCGGGGGTGAATTGGAGGTGGTTCGGGTGTTTTTACACTTAGGAAAGGTTCAAATTTTGCTGCAGACATTTTGTTCTTCGCGAACGCGGCCCAAGGCTCGCGTTCACAGTGCTTTGATGTTCCACTCATTCGCGTTTGCGTCATCTCTATCGCGATCGCGTAAGCTAAGTTCCAGGCCCTAGAGGTTCTTTCTTCGTGTTCGCATCCTTCATTTCGTGAATGCGTAAATTAACCAGACTACTCAATGCGTTCACATGTGTCTTCCCGCGTTCGTGTAGTGCAATATTTGGACCCCCAGACTCTTCCTCTTCGCGTTCGCAACTTTCCCATCACGAACGCGATGCTCTACCCAGGTTACCCTTCACGAATGCGACCATACTTCCGCGAACGCAAAGGGTAATTTTTTGCCCACTTATATTTAATTCCCTGAAACAGTAGATATGGAACTTTTTATAAAAAATACACGAACTCCTTTTTTCTTCAAACACTTAGGTGTCCATTAAAGCTACTTTTCACCAAGACTTGTTGGGTTAGTAAATCTTAACTCATTTTCTTCATTTTTTATCATCATTTATTAATTTCCTAACCCTAAATCATGAATTCAAAGTAAAAATTAAGGGTTTTGGGTAGAGTTAGGATTTTGAGAATTTTGGGTGATTCAACCTCAATTTGGGATCGAATCTTATGAATAAAATATATATTTGAACTCGTGGGGTTATGGGTGACTAGGTTTTGGTCCGAGCCTCGTGTTTGAACCATGTTGGTCCGATGTTAAATTTTGGTATATTTGGAAGAATTCTATGAAACTCATTTCTAGACTATGGGATTATGTTGTTGAGCCTTAACTGATATTATTGAATTAATTATGCCTAGATACCACTGTTTCGGAGTCGAATTTTAGAGGAATGGCGGTATTGAAGAGTTGATTGCTATTCATTGGACCGAGGTAACTGTTTGATCTAACTTTATCTTGAGGGAATATGATTAGAGTGTTATTAATTGCTATTTGCTAAATGATCAAGTGCGGTGTATAAGCATGGTGACGAGTATCTATACACTGGTGTCTAGCATGACCGTGAGTCTTTGTTGTTACTTGTTTTTGGTATATTTTGGGACTTTTGCAAATTAATTAATGATTTCTACATAATATGAAGAGTTGATGATAAATTGTGAATTTGTGGATTCTTTGAAGCGTTGGCTCGACCGATAAAATACTATTGAGTAAGAAATAAAAGAATTGGTAAAGATGTGATTAAATCCCTTGCCGGGATGACATGAGTATATTGATTATCTCCATTGTCGGGATGTGTAAGTTGTTGTTATTGCTCCCTTGCCGGGATTTAGTTATTTAATTATAATTTTTCCTTGCCGGGATATTTCTTGTTATTATTTATTTTCCTCGCCCATTTGTTTGTGATTGCTGTTTGGGTGAGGAAGAGTGATGATGCACGAAGGGTCATCCCGTGCCATTGTTGATTATAATTTTCACGAAGGGTTATTCCGTATCATTTTTTATTATTTATGCACGAAGGGACATTCCGTGTTCCGATTTGATTATATTTGCATAAAGGATCATTCCGTGCCATAAATGTTATGTGAGGGAAAGCACGAAGGGTGATGCCGTCATTTTACTTGATTGCTTTGGGTGAGGATGAGAGTAAAAGCACGAAGGTTGATGTCGTGCAACTGTTGGATTTCCTGTTCTTGTTAATTATTATTGTGTCCTGTTTTGATTTAAGTTGATGATTTTTATATCCGGATTGTACTCACCCATAACATGTTTTCCCTCCCCTATTAATTATTTAGCTTTCGATATTTTCTTTCCTTCTATTGCATATATATATATACATATATATATATGTATGTATGTATGTTGATTTGGTAGTCCTGTCTAGCCTCGTCACTATTTCGTCGAGGTTAGGCCAGGGACTTACCAACACATGGGATCGGTTGTACTGATGCTACACTTCTGTGCTTTTTGCACAGATTACGGTACCGGAGAAACTTTTGGACCACAGCAGTAGCACATCGGGCGGGAGCTGACTTCAATTCAGGGACTACGTGGTAGCCTAGCTGGCGTTCGCAGGCTAGAGTCCCTTTCTATAGCTTCTATTTGTTTTCATTGTATCGAGACAGAAACTGTGTATTTTCTTTCTATTCAAACTTGTTTGTAGTATTCATTGTAGTGAAATATTAAATTTTCGCATTTTGGGCTTTCAATTATTTATGTTATAAAAGACTTTCGTTTTCATTTAAAGGTTTATTATTGCTTTTGTTGTTGTGTTGTTATTCAAAAGGTTTAAATGCTTGGCTTGCCTATTTTCAATAGTAGGCGCCATCACGACTCCCGATGGTAGGAAATCCGGGTCGTGACAGCCAAGTTTTAAAAAACTGTTTCTAAGTATATTTTTCTGAAAAGTGCTTCTCAAAAAAGTATTTTTGGAGAGAAGTTATTTTTTTCTGTTTCTCCAAAACTGCTTCTGCTTTTCCTCAAAAGCACTTTTTTCCTTATAAAAGCTTGGCCAAACACCTCAATTTTTGGCTAAAAGTACTTTTGGCAAAAAAGAAAAAAATTTGACTAAAAAGAAGCTTGGCCAAAGAGGCTATTAATCTCCCTAAAGCGCTTCAGGCCAATTGAAAAATACTGACTACACAAATTAGTAGAGCATAGTAGAGGATAAGGGTGACAAATGGGCGGGTTGGGCTGAATTTGGGCGGGTCAAGATGGGTTAATTAATAAATGGGTCATTGCCCAACCCAGCCCAAAGTGAATTTGGGTTAAGATGGGCTGGGTAAAGATGGGTTAAATAATGGGTCATAACCCAACCCGCCCAACATGACCCATATTTTAAAATCATGCTCATCTTGCATACAATTTTTTTAAAGGGGTTTGCGCCCGGGGTGGGGGTGGGGGGCATGGGAGGGGTAGGGGTAGAAGGTGTAGAAAAATAAAATAATATTAAATTAAAAATATAACAAAAAATGAATTTTTTAGAGATTTTGTGTGGCGGGGGAGGGGTAGGGGTAGGGGCTAGGGGATAGGGGGTATGGCAGGGTGGTAGAAAAATTAAAAAACAAAAAAATAAAAATTTAAAAATAAAAATAAAAAATAATTTTTATTTAGGGGTTTGGCACCGTGGGGTAAGGGGTGTGTGTGTGTGGGGGGGGGTATTGATAGGATAGGGTGGGGTGTGGTGGCAAAAAAATTGAAAAAGAAAAAATATAAATTTAAAAATAAAAATAAAAAATAAAATTTTTTTAGGGTGTTCGCACCGGGGAGGGGGTTAAATGGGGGTTATGGTGGGGTGTGGTGGGATGGTAGAAAAACTGAAAAATAACAGAATAGAAAATTATCTTTTATAGGGGTTTTGCGCGGGGTGGGGGTGTAGGGGGTTGGGTGGGATGTGGTAGGGTGGGTGAGTGAGTGACGTAGAAAAACAACAGAATAGAAAATAAAAAATAAAAAAATTGAAGTAACTAAGTAAATTTCTAAATAAGTTAGGTTGAAATACTTTGTTTTGGGTGAGTTTCATGGGTTATATTTGGACTGTTAAATGAGTCAGAATGAGCTATAAAAAATAATGGGTTAACTTGGGCTCAACCCAAATTGACCCATAAACTAAAATGGTTGTAGCCCAACCCATTAATCTCTGGGCTAGTTAGGCGGGTTAGATGAGTTTGCGCTTAAATTGCCACCCATAGTAGAGGATGCCATCAACTCAGATGTACAAGTAAATAACACTAAATGACTTGATAAGTCCGAACTCAAAAACTGCAAAAGGAGACTGCTTTAGTTTTAAGACGAATAGGTCAGAATTCATGCTGCTTATTCATACAACAATTTTGTTTCCTCTACTTTTTTTTTCTCTTCTTTTGCACCTTTTTCATTGCCTCATTTCTGCAAAATTTTAGCTCTGAAACAATTAATTGAGCAATTTTAACGTAGGGGTGTACATTCGATTTATCGATTCAATTTTGATCTTTATCAATAATTACTTATCGATTATTGATTTGCACATATGGTTATCATTATCATTTCAATAAGGTTTCGATTTATCAATTTTGGGGCTTATCGATTCAGTTATCGATTACACCAATAAAAAAATTTGTGTGATTTCACGAAAAATATATCGCTATAAACACGCCTAATTATATAAATACGAGTATGGCTATGAATAAGCCATCGTTGATGATGCAGCCGCCGCCATAGATGAAATCGAAACTACAGGATGTCGCCACAGCAGCCTCTGCCTCTGCCGTCAGTCGACTAGCTAAAATTTCAAAACCCTAACCTCAATATGAAGCAATTTGTTACTGGCAAGCATCATTCCAAGACCTTGTGTTGTGAACATGAATAAGTTAGATAATTCTTACGGTCAGTTATTTGGACAAACGTTGGCCAAGCTATTGGCCCTAGTGCTAAACCACGATATGGCCAAGGAATTAAACGACCCAATAATACATTTGCTTGGGATCTAGGTTGAATAGGAAGTACATGACAAAGGGAATAAAAATGTGTCATCGGCAGCTTTGGAAAGGAAAAGGATTATGTCAAAGCAAAGTTTAGGTTTCCTCATCCCCAATTCTCTTTGTACTCAACCTTTTTTCAACTATGCTTGTTCTTAGCGATTTCCTTCAGTTTTACTTGTAATTCCAGCGTAATATTCAATATAATCGCCCACTTCAATTGTAAGAGAGTTGTCTACTTTTAGTTTGTTGCACCTTCGGACCTCGGAGTAATTGGAAGGGTAAAAAGGTAAATAAGAAGGAACAGAGAATGGATGTGCAAGGTGGAACGAGATTACAAGAAGTAGCAGTAGTAGCATCAAAATCGATTCAAATGCACATTTCTATTCCAATGCACACCTCTATTCTACAGTATCTTTGCCATCAAGAGTGTTTATATGAATTCTTTTTGGTAATAACAGCTATAAGTAACAGCTATAAGTCCATGCTCCAGAGTAAATAGTAATACCAAATAACGAAGGATGATTCTCCGCCAAGCATTTCCAAAAATTGATTAGAGATGCAGATTCCAAAATAAGTGTTAAGAGAATTAAAACAAGTCAATAAATCACATTGGACAATTAAAGAAGACATGTTCATGACCAATTCAATCGATAAACAAATGGGGCTAATGCTACTTCGATTCCTCAAATCCTATAAAGCCACCCTGCTATTACATAGATTTCACCTGTGAGCCGTAATTAGAGTCTCGATGAATCTCAAGCCGTCAAATCTAGGAGTGAATTTCTCCTTCTCTGATCTCAATGGCTGTTTCGTTGAGTTGTCAGATCTGCGATTCTCCGTCAAAGAAGAATAACCAAGTCCCTGCGATTCAAATTATTCTTCTTTTAATCTATATTTCGCCAATAATTAGCACCATTTTAATCAGATATTATAGAGATAAAAACAAGCTGAGCCGATTGTCGAACACAGCAAAACTAAAAGATTCATAGCATGCAGTCTATCGAACAATTACATTAGCACTGGAGAAACTTTAGACTAATGCATGAAGAAAAATCACAAAGTTTCGACATGACTGAACGTGGATAGAGCTCCACTGTTAATTCCGCTGAAATATGATTTAGGATCAAACAAATACACAAACATGAAAGAATACATTCTTTTTCAGTATTGATAACACCAAATATATAACTGGCAAGTACATTTACATCGGTAGAAGGCGAGTAACAGTTTACATCAGGATCAGCGAAGGATGAGGAATAGGATGTGGAGCTAATAGCCACGGTGGAAGCGGCAAGCATGGAAGCAACGAGAGTGCAGGAGCCCTTCATTTCTTCGTCGGAAACAACAAAAAAAGGAAATAATCAAACAGACGTACGCCGGAGATGCAGTTTGCTAGGGACGAAATCCGACGAAACTCGCCGGATCTCGACCTGTAGCTGTTATCTCTTTTTGCGTCAGCGGGGGCGTTTTTTCAGCCCAAGTACTCTGTTCCGTCTGAATAAGGCTCGGAGGCTTCGCATTTTATCAACCCTATTTAATAGCTTATGTTAATTCCGTGGACGTATCTACTTCTCCCCATGTGGCCTATCAGAGGTTAATTTCTTTCCTCGTACATCGCGTCCTTAATTTTTTTTTTATTTCGCGTCCTAAATAGAAAAAAAATATATCTAAAGAGGAGTATTTCTTTTGTACAAATGAAAGTATGAGTCATAACGACTTCATTGGCAAGAAAGAAATGTGTGTACTCAAAAGTTTCTAGTCTAAAATGAAGGTGCAAAATTATTTTCTCCAGAACAAGTTTGTTTGATTAAAAGTTATTGAATATAAAATAATATATATAGGTTGAGGACCAATCATAATATTTCGTAATAAATCAAGAATCAAATAAGGGAAATAATTTTTCTAATAACAGAAAATATAAATAATATTTATTGATAATAATAAGATGGTCTGCTTCCCCGTGAGGAGATTCAGATCGTTACAATCATGTTCTTTTTAATCTCCCGTCTTTCTATCTTTTTTTTTCATTCTCCCTCCTTGTTTTGCTCTGTTTACTTTAGAGCCTCAGGGGAAGGAGGGGAACCCTTTTTCTTTTTCTTCTTGGTATTTATAGAAATAAATCATGCCTCACACATAGTAATGGTGTGACCTACGTTAAGAGACCGTCTCTTGATAAAAATAGGTAGACCAAACCCTCACTGACAATCTTAATCGGGCATTCGAAAATGACTTTGATTCAGGAAAATCGTACATTTTTTAGTCGTTATTTATTATTGAATATTATATAATCGAATTTTGACATGTACAAAGTTCAAGTATATTTTTTGATAATTAAACTAAAACCCACTGCTTAGAGTCAGTTTCATTACCTAGTTATATATTAAAAAGGAAGAAAAAAGTAAAATTAGAATAATTAAGTGGCTGGAAGATGCAATGAATTTAAATTTGTGGCGTAACGTGTAAGAGTAAGTTGATTCAAAAGTGATGTGGTCATCAGTCGTTGCATTGGAAACAGCGAAAGGTGACGCAGAGCTTTCAACTGTATTCATTTTGTTCTGCAAAGTAGGAGGCGGTGGGTCCTGCTGTCGGAGATATGCTTTCTCTCGTCGCCGTTAATTAGGACTTTAGGTCAACACTCATTTTTAAATAAAGTGATCCTCAAAGATGAAAAGCAGAATAGGATACTCGAATTAACAAATCTCAATTTCTTTAAAGTCCTAATTGAAGTAGTCCACTGGACAAAAAAATTCTATTTCTTACGTGTTTTATGCTTAAACGCCATTATTACAGATGTCTCCTCTTTGGGTATTCCAACTTTATTCATCGGCGGTGTAACTCGGCAAAATGATGAAATCTCTCATTACATTCTGTTGTCAGTCGAATCCAAGATTTAAGGTTTGTGTGTTCCTATCAAAATTTTAAATTAATATATAATAATAATTAGGTTGGTAGTCAGATATTTACCAATATGTATGGTGGTGATTCGGATTCGATACCGGTCGAGCACGCCACCTTACGTGGTCGTTTACATCAGATGACATCCCTCTTCGTGTTCGTACGACGAAGAGGGTATGCCCTCGCCCGTAGTTGCATACCAGCCGGTTCGCCCAAGCAGACGTCCCGACTCCCCCTCCCTTGTATTTTCGTTGTAATAGCAATATCTTCGGGACAATGTAATATGACTACACTGCCACTACCATACTAGCTATTATACTGTTTTGTTTTTTGTTTTTCTGCTATCATATACTATACTATAATTAAAATTATAGATCTACACTAATACTAAACAGCTAATGACATTATTAAATTACAAAATACAAAATAACGTAAGGATTAAACTAGAGCTTCATTTTTTATTCAGCCAAATCATCAATACAACTTCATTTGAACAGGAGTGTACCTGAATCAGCAAGTAGAAAGAGCCAATGAGTTCTAGGGATTGTGCAAGTAATTCAGCAATAGAGTCAAACAACAAATGAAACAGTGAGGGATTGATTATCAACGAACAGAAGGCCACGGCAACAACAAACAGGAATCCAAACAAATTCGAGCAGAAAACCACAAGACAAATGACTATCAGATGCTCTCGCTAAAAAAAAATGCGAGCTAACTTATTTTGCTATTACTACTTTTAACTCTGAATTTTTTTCTCTCGAAAATCCAGCCTATATATATCTATATTTCTCTGTACTTTTCTTATCAAAAGTCTGCCCTTATTTCACTCTTTTTGGGGGTGTATATAGGTGTGAGAGTGGCACATTTCTTGGGGAGAAAGAATGGGATTAAATCCCACTTCTCCCCCTTTAAAATTGCTAAACTTACACTTAGACCCCATTTTCAGTTGAAAGATCCCTTCCAGCATGTGCTGGAAGGTTCTATTTGATTCCCTTTTAAGGCTTTTACCAAAGTATCCCTAAGGGTTAAAGATTTTTACTGATTTCCCTTTTTAGGGAGACCATTATACCCTTTAATCTCTGCAAAATTGAAGAAATCAGGGGTACAAATGACTCCCATATCCCTATGTGTTCTATATAATTCACTATTTTACCAATTTGGTTTCCTTTTATACCCTTAGTGACATTACTGATTTACCCGACCTACCTAGGTCAGGTTTTCAGCATTTTTGAGTTTATTTAACTAATGGCCAGTCCTTGCATTGGTATTTAAGGACTGGCCAGTTCTACTTTAAGGAACTATTTTAATTTTAACCTCTTTTGTTTCATTTTCAATTAATTAAGACCTTTTTATTTCATTTTTAAACTAATTGCGGAACTAGCCTGGTTTATTGTTGTATTTAACCTATTTAAGATTTATCCTGTTTCAAGTTGAGACTTGGCTTGGGTAATTGAACCCATTTGCTGAACACATGCTGGGCCCAAGCCTTTGCAGACTTAGCCACCTGTGATTCAGGGCTCAAATGAGCCTTGGTGAGTTTGTACTTGCAAACTTAACCAATCTTTTTACACAACTGACCTATTTAGCTGAACACAGGCTGGGCTAAAGACTTTGCAGACCTAGCCACCTGTGATTCAGGGCTCAAATGAGCCTTGGTGAGTGTGTACTTGCGGACTTGCACCACTTGTTACACAACTAACCCTTTTAAGGTGGGTCAGTGTGCTGGACCATGTTGAGTTGGTCAATTTGCAAAATTGACCACTCTTTGGTCACTTATTATTTTATAACTTATGGTTGTTTGATTTTCAGTTTTAAACCTATTTCAAAACTAGCCATTTTATGGAACTTAGTACTATGACAACTATAACCAATCCCCTAAAGTTAATGAGTATTAATCATATGCTCACACTAACAAGAACTATTGCAAACTCAGTCATTTCAACATGCAATTGCACACATAGCCACATGAGATCAAATATTGTGCATCAATCAAGTAAAACTCAGAAGGGGAAATTTGATAGGGTTGAATCTTAATCAATCAATTCACATAACCCAATTCCATGTGGCACAGTGTCAATCCATATCAATTTATACTTAATTACAACTAGTTTATGTCAGATGATTCATTGAAAAAACCCCGGAACCTTCAAAGTTCATGAGCACAGACATACACAAAAGCTAAACTCTCACAAACAATCAGATGGCTCATTTTTAGACACAAGGACCATAGGATAACATAAAACATGGTAGCCAAGATCTATTTTTTAAGTACTAACCCTATATAAGATGAAAATAAAGAATAGAAGAATCATGAGGAGACAATGAAGAAGAATCCTAACATCTATCATGCCAAGTAACAGAAAAAGAAGCAAAATCAGATTAACATGCTTATTTCAGCAGATGAAGGAACAGAAGAGGTGGTATAAACCAATCATTAGAGAAAAATCATGGTTTTAATCAGGAGATTTAGGGGAATAGACAAAGATAGAGTAAAACAATCTTAATATAGGAGACCAACAACTAATCCTAGCCCTAAAACTAAACATGAGAAGAAACAGAAGAGAAAAATCATTCAAACTAATGAGAGGTAACAAAGATAAACTAACACAGAATGAGAGTCCAAAAACTTAAACATGCAAAGAAGGTATCTAAGACCAACAAGATGAAGAGGCCTAATACTAACTGAGGACGAAAAAGAAGAAATATATCAAGGTCAAATCTTCAAAACAGAGAATCAAAACAAACGAGATAAAAATAGTATAAGAGATGAATAGCAATGACTAGAAAACATGTAAGGAATCACAGAGAGCGGAACAGTCATGCTGTTGAAAACTCACAAACCAAGAAGATGAAAGATAGATCTTTTGAAACCAAATGAGCTAACATAATCAAAACAAATGAAACAGAAAAAGATATGAAAAAAATGAGCAAGTTAAAAACCCTAATACTAACAGATGAAGCACAAGATATCAAGATCTAAAAGAAAAATAGACAGAAATATCAGGACAAAAGTTATGAAACAAGGGAAAACATGAATATGAACAAACAAGGGAAGCAGATAAATCACAGAAGAGGGCGAGGGTACTTAGCTTTCCAGGGCCTGTCCCCTGAGCTTCCCCTTTCACTCTTCTCTTTTTTTTCCAGTCTCTTTCAGGCCTTTTCTTTGTTTCTTTTTTTTTTCTTTATTTTTCTTTTCTGGTTTTCCTTTTTAGATTTCAAGGTGAAGTCTTTTGGGTTTTTGTTTGGAGTGGGGTGTTTGGGAGAGGTTAAAGGCTAGATCTTTGAGAAGGTTTGGTTTCGAGTCACCGGAGTTAGGGTTCCGACGACTTCTTTTTGGATATTCGACGAGATCTAGGGATATTCGAAGGAAACTAATGCTATGGGGGGTTAGATCAGGTCATGGAAGTTCTTTTGGCATTGGCTTGAAGAAAGATCTCGTAGTTTTGTGGTCACCGGAGGTAGGTTCCGGTGACCGGCAAGTCAAGAACAAGGGGGTTCTTAGGGTTTTGGGGTGGTCTGAGGGTTGTTTGAGTTGAAGGAGATGAAGAAGAGTGGAGGGGACGCGAAGGGGTGGCCGGGGACCACCGTGGAGGGTGGTGGCCTCCATGGCCGATGAGGGTTGCAGAAGAGGTGAGGGAGAAGACGAAGATGGAGAAGAAAGGGGATTTGGGCGGCTAGGGTTTGGGGTTTCTAAAAATTGCCAGTCTTCAACACGACCGAAGCCTTTTATAGGTGGGAGAGATAAGGAGATCTAGGCCATTGGTTTGATGAAGATCAACGACCAATAACAATGTTACTTAAGCGGTGTCGTTTCATTACAAATGAAGCCCAAGCTTTCAACCGTTAGATTAGTTCAGACGAACGACTCAGATTCGATCTCACATCTCAATTGATTAAATCCGGATTGATTCTCAGCCGTTGGATTTGGTGCAACGAACGTCTAAGATCACTAATCACTTGATGGCCTGGATCGGATCGGACCTTTGGGCTTGGGTGTTTTGGGACTTTTATTTGGAATTATTTTGGCCCAATGCCATTATGCCCATATGTATTTTTGTATTTTCCTGATATTTTAATTATTTTTATGATAATTTTCTTTTGTATTTCATTTTTTCTTTTTTGTATTATTTAAATTATTCAATTTCCTACTTGCACTAATTTTCTGATATTTTTTGGCAATTTTCTACTATTTTTCCATAATTTTTGCTATTAATGCTCTTTTTGTTGATTTTCTTTTAACTACTTAATTCAAAAATGCATGTATTTAACCTATATTTTTTGATTTTCTAATTTTAATTATTTAAACACATAAAATGCATTTAATTTCAAACAAGACATGCAATTACACTCAAAAAATATTATTTTATTTTAATTTTGGAATTTTGTTTGCCTAGTGCAAAAAATCATGTGCTCACAATAATAAACAAATTCGGAATGAAGTTGAAACCCGAGAAATGCGCCTTTGGCGTGGCGTCAGGGAAATTCCCTAGCTTTCTCGTATCCCAAAGAGGGATCAAAGTCAACCCTGACCAGATTAAGGCGATCACCTCGATACCTGAAGCACTCAACAGCAAGAAATAGGTTCAGAAGTTGACAGGCCGAATAGTTGCCCTCTCTTGCTTCATCTCCCGATCGTCAGATAGATGCCACAGGTTCTTCAGTGTGTTGAGAAAAGACAACGGATTCCACTGTAATGATGAATGCGTTAAAGCCCTCCAAGAGTTTAAAGCGTATCTGTCGTCGCCACCATTGTTGACGAAAGCAAAGCCGGGTGAACCCCTACTTACATATCTGGCCGTCTTAGAGGTCGCGGTCAGCGCAGTGCTCGTCCGTAAAGAAAAAGGTACACAATCACCTATCTATTACATTAGCAAAACTCTAGTGGACGCCGAGACCCGGTATCCACACCTCGAGAAATTAGCGTTGGCATTGGTCACGGCTTCCAGAAAGACGAGACTCTATATCCAGTGCCATCCCATCCAAGTGGTTACCACTTTTCCTCTGAGAAGCATCCTGCACAAGCCCAAACTGTCGGGCTGTCTCGCCAGATGGGCCATTGAGCTCAGCAAGTACGACACCACCTATATCCCCAGAACTGCCATCAAATCACAAGTCGTCGCTGACTTTGTGGCCGATTTCAGTGCCAAAATCTCGCATGAGGCGGAGAAAGAGGCCCTGCAAACAACTCCAAACACCAACCCCTGGATACTCCACACCGATGGGGCCGCGAACGCTTCGGGATTGGGACTAGGACTCGTCCTCGAAGTCCCCATGGGCGAAGTCATTCGACAGTCCATACGATGCCTCAAAATGACTAACAACGAGGCAGAGTACGAAGCTATTATTACAGGTTTAATACCAGCCGCCAGGAACGGGGCCCACCGTTTGATCCTACATTGTGACTCGCAACTTGTGGTAAATCAAGTTGCCGGCACTTATCAGGTCAAGGAGCAGAGGTTGCAAAAATACTGAGTAGAGATCTGTAAGATGATGGCCCAATTCGACGAATACCGCTTTGAACAAGTTCGTAGGGTACACAACACTGAAGCAGACGGATTGGATAAATTGGCCGCGGCAGCCACCAACATGAATAAAGAAAGCACCTTCACCCTCCTGCACTCCGCAATAGACCACAGCAAGGTACTCTTCCTGCATCTAACTTGGGACTGGCACAATCAATTTGTATTATATTTGCAGGATGGGAACCTACCACGCGACAAAAAAGAAGCGAGAAAGCTTCGCACACAAGCAACGAGGTATTGTTTGGTGAATAACGACCTCTACAAAAGAACTTTTGGAGGACCCATGGCCCCAACCAGACGACGCCAGTGTTAGAAGAGGTCCATGAGGGCCATTGCGGTGCCCATACAGGAAACCGAGCACTCGTACGATGTCTAATACGAGCCGGATACTACTGGCCCACCATGAAAAAGGACGCTACAGAATACGTCTGCCAATGTGAAAAATTTCTAAAGTTCGCCCCCCTGATACATCAGCCAGGAGAGCCCCTCCACTCGGTTACATCTCCATGGCCCTTCATCAAATAGGGAATGGATATAGTTGGACCACTACTTATCGGACGAGGGAAGGTACGCTTCTTATTGGTTTTAACTTACTATATCTCTAAGTGGGTGGAAGAAGGTGCCTACGCCCAGATAGCGAGCAAGAGGTCATAGCCTTCATCTGGAAAAACATCATATGTCGCTTCGGCATCCCCAAAGAGATAACGTGTGGCAACGGATGACAGTTCATAGGACAAAAGACAACCGACTTCTTTGATAAATGGCGTATCAAAAGAATACTCTCAATGCCATATCATCCAGCCGCTAACGGTCAAGCAGAGTCGTCCAACAAGACCATACTAAACATCTTAAAGAAAAAACTCGAAGATGCCAAGGGATTGTGGCCCGAACTGTTGCCAGAAGTACTATGGGCACATAGGACCATGCCAAAATCCTCCACAGGAGAGACTCCCTACTCAATAGTCTATGGGACCAATGCCATCATACCGGTCGAAGTCGGCGAACCAAGCCTCAGATACTCGCACACAAGCGGAGAGGAGAATGATGCGAGTCGACTACAAGACTTAGACGAAGCCGAAGAAAGAAGAGAAATGGCCCACATCAGGCTAGTGGCCCAAAAACAGCAGGTCGAGAGATACTACAACAAAAGAACGAAAATCCGTCCGCTCAAGATAGGCGACTATGTGCTAAAGGCAAAAACACTGGCATCCAAAGACCCTAACGAAGGGAAGTTGGGCACCAATTGGGATGGGCCCTATAAAATCATCGCAGTAGCAGCCAAAGGCTCCTTCAAGTTAGAAACTATGAACGGGAAGATGCTCCAAAACAACTGGAACATCTCACACCTCAAACGTTTCCACTTCTGAAAGGTATCCCCCAAGCTGTACTCTTCTTCCCTCATCCGAGTTTTGTCCCAATTGGGTTTTCTCGGAGAGGTTTTTAATGAGGCGACGAAGGAGATACCCGGAAACATTTACGAGGTTATTCTGATACCCCAAGCGTACCACCGATCGGCACGAATGGCGTATTATAAGGACTAGGGCTACATCCATCTCAAATGTATGAAAGGCTACGGCCATCTCCAATGCAAGAAAGGCTACGGCCATCTCAAATGTATGAAAGGCTATGACCATCTCAAATGTATGAAAGGCTACGGCCATCTCCAATGCAAGAAAGGATACGGCCATCTCAAATGTACGAAAGGATACGGCCATCTCAAATGTATGAAAAGCTATGGCCATCTCAATGTTAGAAAGGCTACGGCCATCTCAAATATATGAAAGGCTACGACCACCTTAAATGCAAGAAAGGCTACGGTCTCCTCCATTAAAAATAAAAGGCTAAGGCCTTAACGGCGAAAGGAGAGACTACGGTCTCCTCCATTAAAAATAAAAGGCTAAGGCCTTAACGGCAAAAGGAGAGACTACAGTCACCTCCGTTAAAAATAAAAGGCTAAGGCCTTAACGGCGAAAGGAGAAACTACGGTCTCCTCCATTAAAAATAAAAGGCTAAGGCCTTAACGGCAAAAGGAGAGACTGCGGTCTCCTTCATTAAAAATAAAAGGCTAAGGCCTTAACGGCGAAAGGAGAGACTACGTTCTCCTCCATTAAAAATAAAAAGGCTAAGGCCTTAACGGCAAAAGGAGAGACTACGGTCTCCTCCATTAAAAATAAAAGATTAAGGCCTTAACGGCGAAAGGAGAGACTACGGTCTCCTCTATTAAAAATAGAAGGCTAAAGCCTTAACAACGCAAGAAAAAACCACGACAAATAATGGGCTACGCCCCAAGCAGTACAGAAGTAAAAAAAAGAGGGGACGCAAAGAAGGCATAAGACAGTTCTCGAAAAATCACCAAGTCTTATTAATAAATCACAAAGATTACAAAAGAGTCTTGATTACAAGGAAAAAAGTCCTAGTTAAACACCATGACCCCCGTTTCCCTCCTCTGCTCCGGCCGCACCATCCTCTCATTCGTCCTGGAACACCCTATCGATCCAGGATTCAGTGCCCAACTGGTCCGCATCCACAAAGGAACCGCCCGTTTGGCCCGAAGAGTTGGGGTCATACCTATAAGCCTCACGAGCGACCCTGACCAGGCGACACTGAGCGTCAACCTCCGCCTCGGTGGCTCTACCAGCGGCTAGCAACTCCTCGAACACAGTCTGCCTCACCTTAGCATACACGAGCATGTCATGAGCTTCGCGAGACTTGTCGCCAGCCGGGGCAACAACCTCCACCTGCTGAGGGACTGCCATCCTGGCCGTGGCTGTCTGGAGCTCGACCGACAAGGCGTCAACCTTGGCACGTAATTCTACTGCTTCCATCATTGCCACGCAACCAAGGTCCAACTCCCCCTACCGCTGCTGGAGAAGACTCTCCAATTCAACATTCCGGGTCATAGCGGCCAGCAAGTCTACGTCCGCCTTCTCTAGTTGGGCCGTACACTTTCGCAGCTGCTCCTCCGTCGCCTACAAGCCTTTGCGGAAGACCCGAAAGTCGGGGTCTTGAGTATAGAGGTCCGCCAGCGTCTTATGCTTGTCCTGGACCTCTCCGTATTTTTCTGATGCCTTTCGAAGGGCAGCAGCCTTCTTCCGCTTCCTCCGGCTCCGCTCCACCTCCAAGATGAGGGTCTGTAAAAGGAAAAAGAAAAAAAAACAAGTCTAAAGGGTAAAAAACCTTAGAATCCAAAAGAAAACAATACGAAGGAACGACCGAATGATACATGTAAAGCGGCACAGCAACTCGACGAAATAGGTCTCTATCACTTACAGACTTCAAAGACTCTGCCTCGGCAGCCTCGCACAACAAGGACATGTCCGCTGCGGCCTTCTCACTCTCCAGCAGCAAGTTGTACCCCGTGGGGATCATAACCTGGCAGTTAGGACCCGTCACCGCCATGTCCACCCGAGCATACTCCTGCTGTGGCGCGTCCACAGGCTCAGGGGCCGCCTCAGCACATTTCAGTTGCGGCACGTCTGCAAGTTCAGGGGCCGGCTCAGCAGCAGCTTCCTCCTCGTCTATAGCTCCACTGGCAACAGCCCGCGCACTATCGTCCTCGACACGCGAGGGAGCAACATTTTCCGTGGCCGCCCTCAAGAGGGTCGCCCTCTCCGATCGGATGGAGTCATCCATGAAGATCAGTCTCGACTCAGGGCGGTGAGTAACCACCTCCCTTTGTTCGACGGCCACCTATTTTCCAAGGATTAGCCTACGTCTCTTTCGCTCTAATGGCTCATCGTCCGATGGAGCGCCCTCTTTAACAGGAAGAGGTGAAGGCACAACATCCACTTCGGATGCCGGGTCAACCACCAACTTGGTTGCGGGACGAGAAGGCCCGGGAACGTCAACAAAGATTGACTCCCAAATTATAATGTCACCCTCCGAACACGCAACGTCGGCAACGTCATCACCGGACACTCCCACATTCGCTCGGTCATCCTCAGGCTGAACAGCCTCAGGGAGACCCTCCCTCCCGAGGAATATGAGCTCAGAATCCGACGGCGGGGAATTGGCGGCACGACGTCTCCGTCTCCGCGGCACATTCCGAGCTGGCAAACACAGATGAACAAGAATGTCAGATATAACACCGATGACATCCAAATGGAAGGCAAGTTTGCCAAATCAAAATAACCGCCATACCTGGAAGGCCGTATTTGGTTATGAAGGTCACCCACGTCCTACACTCCTCAGCGTAGGAGATCAACCGCCCCACCCAGACTTTTATGTCTGGCATGGATTGGGGCGTGCGCGCCCTCCACAAAAAATAACAAATAGAAATATCTAAAGATGACGAAAATTCGAACAGATGTAGAGACACTAAACACAAGGAATGATACTTACGGTTGTCGTTCCATGCCTTAGGCAATCTGGTCGGGTCCGATGCCAAGTCCAAGGTGCGGACGAAGAAGTACTTCAGCCAAAATTGACGGATAGGCTTATCGTCCGCCTCGACGATTAGGCCTTTCGCCCCGCGATTTTTTAGCTGAAGCATTGTCCCTCTCATGGTGACGTCCAAGCTGGCTCTCTTGGCGTATGTCATCAGTATCCGACATATCTTCCACGTGTAGGGAGTAAGCTGAGCTGGGCATACGTTGTAAAACCGGCACAGATCCTTCGCCAATGGGTAGATTGGGAGTTTGCACCCCATTATGAAAGGATATTCATAAAAGGCACAGAATCCCGGCCTATGAACATTGGCCAGGTCCCTTCCAGCCATCCGCATAACGGCCGCCTCTGGAATTCGGCAAGATGCCCGGAGGCCATTTAAGAGAGGCTCGGTGTAAGTATACCTCTCCTATGCAGGGGTGTCTACCTTTTTCTGGAAATCCCTCCGAACATACAGTTCACGAGGGAGGAAATTATCCACAGATAAAGGGACGAGAGGTTTGCGAACCTTCTTGCCATCCTTTGATGGCCTGGAGACTCTAGAGGTAGCCTCACCCTCTTCTGCTCCCCGGCGGCAATTACTCTTAGCCATTTTGGAGGTTTCTTTTTATGTACTAAAAATACAACAGTAAGAACACGAGATCAATGTGAAGAAATGCAAGTTCTATCAGGAAAAGCTAAGAAATGAAAATATCGGAAAACTTTCTGATGATCCAAAGATTGGAAAGTCTTGAAACTGTCCACTATTTATAATAAGTCGTTACACAAAATTCAAAAAAATTTTGCACCGCTAAAGAGGCGAGAAACCAAAACGTCAAATCGCCTTTATGGCCTACCTCGAAGACAACAACAATTACGACACACGCCGTCAGTAAATGACGGTTCAGAAGAACATGCCACGTGTATGTATATAGATAGATCCGATACGGGTCGATTTTATCCACCCATTGCAGATAATCCTCAAGTATATCTCCAATAGGCAGAGGGACTAACTGTATGAGGGTGACTCAGATGCAATACGGGTCGAGCACACCCTCTTACGCGGCCGTTGACATTAGATGACATCCCTTTTCGTGTCCGTACGACGAAGAGGGATGCCCTCGCCCGTAGTTGCATACCAGCCGGTTCGCCCAAGTAGACGTCCCGACTCCCCCTCCCTTGTATTTTCGTTGTAATAGCAATAACTTCGAGATGATGTAATATGTCGGCGAGGAGTTCGTCCTTCTATATAAGGAAGGGTCCCCCTCATTTGTAAGACAAGTATTATTAATCATTAATAATACAACTCTCTCTGCCATTGTTTCTCTCTATTCTCATCTCTTTATTGTTTACTTGTTTAAGCACTTGATTAATCTTCAACACATTCTTATAAGAAAAACATATACACGAATACAAAGATCGATCTTTAAGAAATATTACCATTGATTCCAATTTACCCTTCATTTATTCTTTGATTGTCCCTAACCCGTAAAGTAACCGATAGTTTGGGTCAAACACAATATTTAATGAATTTCTTAATATAAATACAAAGTCTATACAAGAATTATTGAGTTTTCAAAAACCCACAGTCCATGCACTAGGTCCATCCCCACCTAGGGATGGCAATTGGGGCAGGGCGGGGCAGGGTAGGGCAGGGTAAGGTAGGGCAGGGATAACGTTAAATGGGGCGGGGCAGGGAAAAACTTTAACGGGGCAGGGCGGGGCAGGTTAGGTCAAATTGTTTTTTTTGAAAAATTTTAGTAGGGCAGGGCAGGGTAGGGTAGGGCATGTACGGGTTAAAAGCTGGGTCAGGTCCAAATAAGTGAGACCCGCGTAAATCCCAAGTTACCATTTCCCAAACGGTCAAACCCAAACCTAAATAAAAAATTAGATTTAGGGTTCCTCACGTCCTCTGTGCGACACTGCGACAGGTCGACTGTTGCCTTCTTCCTCAGCTCGACCATGACACCTTCTTCCTCAGCTTGTCCCTCATCCTTCTTCATCAGGTTAGTGCAATTTCTTCTCAGTTCTGACTTCTGAATTGAGTTCCTTTTCAGTTTTCTTCGTTTGTTCCTCGGCTCATTCAATTTTTCCACTGTTTTGTTGCTTGGCAATGGTATTTCTAGATTTGTTTCAGACTTTGATAGCTGCTAGATTTGCCACTGTGTTAAACTGTTCTGCACTAGTTTGCCACTGCTGAACTGTGCCGTATTTTGCTACTTAGATAGCTGCCTATTTCTTGGGAAAAGTTAATTCCACCATTGATGAAGTTTTCCACTAACGATAAGTACTCCCATTTCATTTGTTTTTGTGATTTGGCTGATGAGTAGTACCATTTTGTTGTCAAACTCAAAAGTGCTATGTGGGGTGAACACTAATTTATAAATCTTTGATTGGATTTCATCTAATGTCAGTCACAAAGTATTGAGTTTATATTATAGATAATGTCTGATGACATTTTTCAGTCGCTAATTTATCTTGAGACCGCATATATGGCAAATGCATTAAATTTCTATTTTGAAGTAAAGGAATCCTTTAATACTTAACTTTCTGTCATTCCATGCTATTCTCTTCATATTTCTATACTTAACTTTTCCACAGCATGCGTCATCAAGTATACTTGGGAATTAGTCAGACTAACTTGCATTGCTTGAATTTAAGTCCAAAATAACTGAAGATCCTCAAGGATTCATGGATTTTTGGAATGCCACTCTCAATGTCTGTAAGTGGCCTGGTGTTATATATGGCCATAAAAATCAAAGGTTCATTCCTTTAAATCTCAATGGCCATAGATTGGCTGGCAGTATATCACCTAGCATGGGCAATCTTTCATTTCTCCGAATTCTTGATATCTCAGACAACTCCTTACATGGTGTAATCCCTCCAGATATTGGCCAATTGATCAGACTTCAAACCTTAAACTTAAGCTTCAACTTCATCGGAGGTGAAATTCCGTTAACCTTGTCTCGTTGTGTTAACATTGTTAACCTTGTTGTAGACCATAATAGCATTGAAGGACACATTCCTGATGAAGTTGGAGCATTGACAAAGCTGGAAATTGTAAATAAAACACAAGTAGTTTTGAAGTAAAGGAACCCTTTATAAATTAACATAAGAGAGAGAGAGAGAGAGAGAGAGAGAGAGAGAGAGAGAGAGAGAGACTCAAATGTTATCAGACAGTAAGTAGCCAACTACTAGCCTCAGGATTCTGGTCCTAGAACTAAACTTTGCCTAGAACTGAACTTTGACATTCTCTGCCTAGAACTGAACTTTGACATTCTCTGCCTAGAACTGAACTTTGCCTTAAAGGTGCATTCATTAGTTATGTTGATTCCATATGGCAAGGTTCTGCCTGTAAATTTGGCTTTCTACTGTTATTACCTATGATCTTAAATAATAATATCAGTTTATAGTGATATTTCTTGTCTTTGTTTTACTAGATAATCATGGCATTTCAAATTGAAGACAATCTACCAACTGCATCTACTAATGATATTTCCTTAGACGATGTGAGTCAAAGGCCATCAGAACCTGATGAAGTTGAACTAGAAAAAAGGAGATATTCCCGAGCATGGGATCATTTCGAGCTGATGAAGGTTAACGGTGTTCCATATGGTGCTTGTAAGTATTGCGGTCGCCGTTATAAAGATTCTAGGAATTGTGGGACAAAATCTATGTTAAATCACATGCTTAAGTGTCCTAATAGGCCAAGAGATGCACAAAATGAGGGCGATACTGGTGGTGGTTATTTTGATCAAGAAGTTTCACATAAAAAACTTGCACATGCCATTATTTTACACGAGTATCAACTCTCTATAGTTGATCATGTGGGATTTAGGAACTTTGTTGCGAGTCGTCAACCTATGTTTAAGATGGTTTCCAGAAATACAATCAAGAATGACATAATAAAAATCTTTGACAATTTGAAATCGCAAACTTCTATGTTGTTGGAGAAAGTCATGAGTAGAATTGCAATAACAACTGATATGTGGACTTTCAATAGTAACAAAAAAGGGTTCATGGCTATTAGTGGTCATTTCATTGATGATTAATGGAGGATTCAAAGTCATATTTTGAGATTTGCTTATGTCTGTGCTCCGCATGATAAAGATGCTTTGTGTGGTGCTTTGGTTAATTTTTTGTTTGATTGGAATCTTGAACGAAAACTATCAACTATCACAGTTGATAATTGTAGCACAAATAATGCTATGAGTAGAACTTTATTGGATGAGAAACTTAATAAAACAGATTTGTTATTGAGTGGTCGAGTATTTCATGTGCATTATGTTGCACATATTTTAAACTTGATTGTGCAAGAAGGGTTAAAAGTGATAGGAGATAGTATTGGCAAAGTGCGTGATAGTGTCTTGTATTGGATTGGGTCAGATGGCAAAATTGAGAGGTTTGAAGAAGCTGCACGTTTGGTTCACTGTTCTTGTAATAAGAAGTTGGAGTATGATTGTCCTACTAGGTGGAACTCAACATATTTAATGTTGAGAACAACTATAGAATACAAAGAGGTGTTTAACATGTTGAGTCTAGCTGACACAAATTATAAGTCGTATCCAACTGAAGAGCAATGGAGTAATGCAGAAGATATTTCTGATAAGCTCAAACTTTTTTATCATATCACTTAACAGCTTTCAGGAACTCAATATCCAAGTTCTAGTCAATACTTTACAAAAGTTTGTGAAACTAAGCTAGAACTGGAAGCTTGGGTGAAAGAACATAATCCTTTGATTAGCGATATGGCATCTGTGATGTTGTTCAAATTTAGAAAATATTGGGATGATGTGCATATTTCGATGGGAGTAGCTGCAATCTTTGATCCACGGTACAAGTTGAGGTTGGTAGAGTTCTTTCTTCCACTAATTTATGGTGAAAAAGCTTCAACTAAATTTCAAGAAGTTCGATCCAATTGTTATGATATCTTTCAAGATTATAAGAGTAAATTATCAGCTCCACATGATTCATTAGCATCTAGTACTAGTGAAGTCATTAGTTTTACTCAGGGTTATCGGCTTTCGAGCTTTGACAAATTTGTAGCTTCAACTGGAGCTACTGTGGAGAAAAGATCAGAGTTAGATATATACTTAGAAGAAGACCTACTACCTCGAACCCTTTCATTTGATAATTTGAGTTTGGTGGAAAACAAATGGATTGAAATTTCCTACATTGCAAAAAATGGCCCGTGATCTCTTAGCCATTCCCGTGTCTAGTGTTGCTTCAGAATCTGCATTTAGCACTAGTGGGAGGTCGATTAGCCCGCATCGGAGTAGACTCCACCCCACTACTTTGGAAGCTTTAATGTGTGCTCGCACATGGTTATGGAATGACTTAAATGGTAAGTAATTTTCTCATTATTGTCGTAACATGTATTCAATTGTTTAATACTATATTGATACATTGAACTATGCATTTTTCCTTTTAGGTTTGACTTCAACCGTTGATCAAGTTTCATGTCCAACATTGCTTGATGAAAAGGATGAGCCGGATTCAAGTGGTTTATCGCAACTTTGAGACCCTTGATATGCTACTGTTTCACATATCTACTGTTTCAATTTATAGTATCTGTTTTTATTGGTGTTGGTACTGTTTGAATTTAAGTATGGTTTTGTCCTACTTGTAGCAGTTAAATGTTCCGCGTAAAACTCATAGTAATTTTGTGATCAAAGGTTGTTCTTTTTACTGTTGGAAAAGTTAGCTAATCTTGTAGTCCTCGTTGCTTTAAGCCTAGCAAAGTCGCAATGCAGCAGCAGCAGAATCCAGATTTTTTTCAAATGTTTTCTGTTATTCTTTTTTGCATTTTTCAAATTCTTGTATCAAATTACTCAAGTAGTTGCTTCAATAGCTGCTTACTATTCTGGGAAGTACAATGAGATTGTTCAGCAATCTGCAGAGAAAGGATACAAGGTTGCCTCATATCTTCCATTGGTGCAGATATTGGACTTTCATCATTCATTTTCATCCTATTTTCATCATTCATTTTCATTTAAATATAGATCCTGTTTTCTGAAGTTTTTAGTATGAAAGTTTCTACATTTAAGTATTTAACAATTTCAAGATTCAGTACACGAAGGAGCAACACTCACCTCTACTAATATTGGCTTTTGTTCCTTAATTGCCATTTCACGAGCTGCACGAATAGCACTATAAGTTGCCAAGACATCGTTGCCATCTACACAAATGCTTCTAATTCCATAGGCTTGCCCCTTTGAGGCAACTCCATCACCTGCCATTACGACACATAGGAGAAAAGCCGATGGAGAAAGTTACAAGTCAAGGGTGCATTTTGTATCAAATGAGTTTCGAAAATCACAAGTCAAGGGTGCATTTTGTATCAAATGATTTTCATTTTTGAAAGTGTTGATAAGCTCTAACGTACTTTATACAAAACACAAACAAATTCTAAATCTAAAATAGTAATTAGGAAAAAAGAGATCGTTCGAGAAAAAAAAAATGAGAATACGAAATTGGAATGCGCTATCATAGAGCCATAATCAAATAGCTAGAACATATCATCAATAGATCAATCTTCACGGAAAAAATCACATAATATCATGTATTTTATAGAGAATATAATAGGAATATGTAACTGTAATCCATTAGGGAAGGATTAATTTTCCACTACCACAATATAGTTTTTGAATTTTTCATGACATACATATGGCGCTGCTATATTTTTACTATTTATAACCTACTAATAAAACAAAAAAATACAAGAGAACCCAAATGGGACAGGACGGGGCAGGCAGGGCGGGGCGGGGCAATATTTGAAAAAATTCTAAACAGGACAGGGCAGGGCAGGTCAAAATATCAGCAGGTCAAGACTTGACCCGACCCGCCCTGCCCCGCCTTGCCCAATTTGACACCCCTACCCCCACCCATTGTAGATGATATTATGTGCTTTTAGGATGTGAAAAAGTATAAAAGCTTATTTGATTCATATAAACTAGCTGGCATGAAAAGCTATAGAGGCCAAAAACTTCACGTCACAAATTTGACTTGGTCAACAGATATGAAAGCCTTTGAAGGCTACTACTATACATTGGCATTACAACATGTAAAAAGGTCGAGATCATACAACGAAGGCAGATCATTGTCGAGGTCAACAATAATAATAATTAGTAAAATCTTATAAGTGGGATTTGGGGAGGTAGAGTGTACGTAGATCTTACTCCGACCCCGAGGGAATAGAGCTGTTGTATCTGGAAGACCCTCGGCTCAAGAAGATGAAAAGAGAGACAATATATCAGTACTATCGACAGAAAACAATAGAAATAATGGCAGCAACATAATAAAAGGATAGATGCAAAGCACTAACAATAATCAGTAGATAAGGTCCGACTCAAAGAAATATAGTAGAATAATATGAACATAACATGAATCACTAGCAGTTTAAGACAAAACCCTATCAAACTAGCCTCACACATGTTCAAATAAGTACAATGCTCAACAACCTCTTAACATATAACCCTAATATTGGAGTTCCATACCTTCCAAACCTCCAACCTCTTGTTAATGTCGCCTCGCGTCTCATCGATCAGAACTATGTCATTAGTGAATAACATCCATCATGACACCTCCCCTTGAATATGGCACGTCAGTGCGTCCATAACTAATGCAAATAAGAACAGGCTGAGCGTGGATCCTTGGTGTATCCCCATAAAAATCAGAAAATGTTTTGATTCGCCACCCACTATCCTAACCCGAGTCTCAGCTCCATCATGCATGTCCTTAATCGCCTTAATATAGGACCTTTAACCTCCAAGAATCTTCATAGAATCATTCTAGGGACCTTTTCGTATGCTTTATCCAAGTCATAAACATCATGTACAAATCCTTCTTCATATCCCTATACTGCTCCACCACCCTCCTAATAAGGTGAATAACTTGTGTAGTCGAACGATCCGACATGGATCCGAATCAATTAATAGATATAGACATCATCCTCATCGCCCTCACTTGTATCATCCTCTCCCAGACTTTCATGGTATGCCTTAGTAAATTTATATCCCTATAATTGTTACAACTTTGGATATCACACTTGTTCTTATATAGCGGAACCACCGTATTCCACCTCCACTCATATGGCATCATCTTTGTCCTAAAAATAACATTAAACAACCCAGTCAACCATTCCAAGCCTGCTTTACCCACTCACATCTAAAAGTTTACTGAAATTTTGGCTGGTCCGGTTACTCTACCCCTACTTAGCTTACGCATAGCCCCCACAACCTACCCGACCTCAATGTGCCTGTTGTACCTAAATTCTCGATGATTACCGGAGTGCCTCAATTCACCTAGAACAATGTCTCAATCCCCATCTTCATTCAGAAGTCTATGAAAGTAAGTCTGTCATATTCTCTTAATCTGCTTCTCTCTTGTCAATACTTGTCGTCATCATCTTTGATGCACCTCACCTGGTCCGAATTTTGAGACTTCCTCTTTCTTGACTTGGAAAGTCGGAATAACGTCTTCTCCCCACCTTTGTCTACTAAATCCTCATATAGACAAACAAATGCCACAGTCTTGGCCTCCTGACCGTCAACTTCCCCTCCTTCCAAGCTACCTTATACCCCTCTTTGTTCGCTTTCCTCTCATCCTCGTCTGTGCTCTCTGGTAATGTCAGGTATGCCACCTTCTTCAATTTTACTTTACCTTGGACCACTTTATTTCACCACCAGTCGCCTCTGTACAAGCGAAAGCAACCCTTCAAGACTCCTAACACCTCTCTTGACGCCTCCCATATACAACTCGTCATCGTCATCCACATAGAGCTTGCTTCCACTAGAGTTCACAATCACTAGCTCAAAAGCCTTAGTGAAATCCAATAATGACGTACACCATCAGTTCCTATCCCAAAAACTTAAGCCAACATGCACCATACCATTAAAATCCCCCTCCTATAAATAACATCTCAATAGGCATAATACCATGCACAATCTCATCTGATCGATCCTAAAAGTGCGTATTAACCTTCTCATCCAAGCCCACTTGCAGTGCGTAAGCGCTAATGCCATTAACGGTGTACTTTGAGACCACTAACTTGATGGTCATTAATTATCATTCACCCGCCTGACATCAACCACAAACTCTCTAAGATCCATATCCACCAAAATACCCACTCCATTCTTACCCTTAACACCTCTAGTGTGCCATAGATTATACCCGTCTGTATCTCTTGCCTTCGATCCTACCCACCTCGTCCTATGAACACATGCTATATTGACTTCTCCTTCTGGAGAATCTTCGCCAGCTCTATAGATTTACTCGTCAAAGTACCTACGTTCCATAACCTAGTTCTCAACCTACAGGCTCACTTGATCCCTTTACCTCCCTTGGCCGCGTCCCACCCTCTGACCCCTGCCCTAACCCTACCCTCTCTGCCCGTGCCGATGATATGATATTACTATACCATCTCATACCACAACTACTATACCTACGATAGACTAAGGTAACCCACTAACACAAAATAGGCAATAGACCAAATTGGAAGAGGACAAGTAGTAACTACAACACGTTGCTAGTATGACTAAACTAATGCAAACTAAAATGGGAACAAGTTAACTAACACAAAGAAGGGAGCCAGAAAATAGGAGGTACCAACTCCCGAAAGTAGAACCTAAAAATTCGACTGAGTGCACACCCGAGGTTACGGACACTAACATGCTTCCTTCTAACTCCCACAAGTGTTTGCAAGCACCAACAAGAGCTGCTACACGCTGCTCTCTCATACACCTCATGCTCGTCGCCAACTGCCATGTCTAACAACCTGAAAAATCACACACGCCAACCACGAAAGCAATAGGGAGTTGTCAACCTGTCACCGCTGCACTGGTGTTTAAAATTGTACGATAGCCCGAGCTGCCCAACTAAACAATGAGCGATTACTGCAGAGGTTTCCAACTAGGGTTTCAGAGGCAGGGAATAAAAACAGAGGGAGGGAGGAGAGTAGAAAGATAAGAGAGAAGAGAGAAGAAAGGGGAAAGAGGAGAGGGGTCACCGGTTGGTAACGTTGGGCAGAAAAGTCAAATGGGGAAAGCGGGGGAGAAAGAAGAAATGGGGGTAGGGTGAAGGGGGGAGGGGAAAATGAGAAGAAAGAGGGAGGGGAGATGAGGGAATAAAATAGAAAGAGAATAGAAAAGAAGGAGGAGAGAAGAAAGAGGAAAGAGGGAGGAGTCACCGGTTTGGAAACACTGTCGAGGAACTGGGGAAAAAATTAGAAGGGGAAAGCGGGGGAGAAAGAATAAACGGAAAGGGGATAGTGAAAAGAAAGAGGGAGGAGATAATCGTCCACGTCCAAGTAGCTTAATAGGAGACGAGGACGAGTATCTGCCCTCGACGAGCAATAACGGATAGTTTAAAGATTTAGATTCCCTAGAGAATATCCTAGTGAATATTCCCCTCTGTTATACTTCTTCGGTTTTGAGGCTGGGAAATTGAACGTTTTTATAAAGAAGGTACAACAATGACATTCTGTGTGAAGATTATCTCTTTATTGAATACATATAAAGTTTACCTTTACACCTCTTTTTCTCTATCTATCTCTCACGATCCAAGAAGAATCAGAATATTCAATAGCTTATCAACCATTATTGTCAGACGGATCCGCTGAAAATCTTACCCCTACGGGTGAACATTAATGCTCTATTTATTACTTAAATATCATTTATTGCTATCTTTCAAATTCATAAGTCAATATTGCTCTAATATTGCTCCAAGATATCATTATCTAGTAACACGCATCTGGAACTCTTCATAAACATACTAAATGTGTCATTTGAAAATTAAAATTGATTTAGATTAACCTTTTTCTCTATAAATTTAATTATTTAAAAAGCTATATTTAAATTTTGGGTCATACAATCAGGTACTCCCATCAGGTCCTTGATTTACTGAATTTGTTGGGGCAACTTATTCATGTAAGCTTAAGGCCTCATTTGTTCTTTTTAAAATTAAGACATCTGAAACTGAATACACATCTGAGTATCAAGATGTGTAAGATTAAGATATCTGAATTTGAATACACATCTGAATATATTAATATGTGTATTAAGTTCTGAATAAAAATAATTAAAACTGTTTGATTTTTAACATCTGAATGTTTAAAATTTATCTTTATTTGAAAATTTATAAACGTAAAATTCAAATGAAATACTAACTAATCTAATATTTATTAATAAAATATATAGTTTTTAAAAATAATATAGTTATTAGTGGTGATGGCTAACAGGTGAATGTCGACTCGAGGCGGTGATTGGTAGTAGTTTTGGTTTATGATGGTGGTTCATGCTAGTAACTAGTAGTGATTGGTAGTAGTGGCGATTATGATTGAGGATGGTGGTAGTGGGTGGTGATAGTTAATAATGTCAGGTGGTGGTAGTAGTTATGAATGAGGAAGGTCATGGGTAGGTGGTGGTAGGTTATAACTATACGGTGATGTTCTAAACGTCAATACCACACAAGAGGGGGGTGATTTGTGTGGTACCCAATTTTTGCTTAAACTGCTTCTGGAAGGACCTAGTTCTTCTAGATGTACTAACTACTGCTGTTTGCGAAATTAAAAGTACATAAAATAAAGAACACGGAGATTTTTACATGGAAAACACCTGGCTCAAAAGGTGAAAAAACCACGACCTACTACTCAGTAGGATTTTCACAAACCCACTAAAATCACTGAGCAAAAACTGCATTTATTCTAATCCTGTTGTGGCAACCAGCCTCTAACTGCTACGACAACTCCAAGTTAGCTCTAACTTGAATACTCAAAATACCTATACAATTGCTTCTATAGAAGATGAAAGGTACAATATGAAAACAACTACTAAAATTGAACTAGAAATAAAGAAAGATATATAATACTCTTTATGGAGATGGTTCTTCAATCTGGTTCTTGTAGCTTCAGGATTGCACACTTGAATCACACAAATTGCTTGCAAAAAGCCTTGCTATTTTGCTCCCAATTCACGTTTAACTTATGCGTTTTTCTGCAACACTTTAATGTGAGAACATCCTACAATTTATAGAGTTAGTAGATGTAAAAATAACTAGACTTCTGATGCAACTCTTCCTTGGTTGGAAGAGTTCTAATCGATTTCAACTTTTAACTCTTTCCCTATCTTGAATAGTGTTCTCTTTGATTAAGGAGTCCTTCTCCTTATCAATTATGCAACCTTTTCGATAAGGAGATATTAAGTACACCAAGTTAAGCTTATCTCCTTCACGTGAAACCCACATGCTTAAATCTGCCCATTTTTGTGCACCTGAGAGATGGACCACTGGATGGACCTGGTTCATCATGAGTTCCTTTGTTAGTCTTCAAAATAAACCTTTACATGGGCCAACAAATTCCTTTTTTGATGATGACAAACTCCGTGCTTTTCATAAGCTTAGCCCTGTTTCAACTTAGCTTAACATCAACACAATGTTAGAAATGTTTTTCCTTTTTATCACTTATCATGAAGAACCAGGTACATTAGGTTATAAACATCACTGCTCAAAGTGTAAACATCACTTGTTTAAAGCACAACGTTTTTCCCCCTTTTGGCATCATCGAAAAGTTGCATAAAAATGTGAGATAACTAGACTTTAAAGCTTATCATGGACACTAGGGCTACTTCAAATGCAAACATGAATTAATCATCATAGATCAAACTAAGAATTTCAACCATCAAAGATATATAAACAAACAGTTAGAGCCAAAATAATGAATTTCATTAATGATTGATATGATTCTACGACAAAGCACAAGAAGAAATAAAAATACTGAAAACATGAGCAAAAGAAACAAAACATCCCGAACTGGGTCACCGATTGATCTAAACCAGGCTAGGATTTCCGGTTTAGAAGAAGTAGGGGTTGGGTTATTTTCTTGGAGAAATTTCAGCATGTCTTGAAGAATTCCATCATTCTTCTCCTTTTCCCTTACAAGTTTAGTTCTGAGAACATCTCTCTCAGATTTTACCTCAACCAATCGTGTCTTCAGCCTTGCTATCTCAATATCCTTTGCCTCACTCTCCTTTACCAAGACTCTAAGTTTGTTATTGATATGTGTCTTCATAGATGAACCATGTTCATTAAGAATGACATTGACTTCATGTTCGAAAGCAAGTAGAGTATTAACCCCACTCTTCACAGTTACCTTGAAATGTGCAACACAGTTGTGAGAATGAAACCATAAAGAATGGCATAAGTTTTGGTGCCATTGATAAATCTATCAGTAGGTCCGCAAGAGTTTCTTGTTCAAATGGAATAGGTTCATCTATATTTTTTTTAGTTGAATCAACTCTTCAGCAGCTTTGCTAGACCCACTTCCCCCTGTTTTGCTCACACTCTCTTCTATTTCAGTACATTCCTCTCCCCAACAATCATGATCCAAATATAATTATTTCAAATTATGTAGGACTCTGCTCATGATCCAAATATAATTATTTCAAATTATGTAGAGTGCAGAAAACATACTGTGTTGCCTTGATGAACTAGGTTCTTCACTGATAATTCTCTTGTGTGAGTCTAAATTTGCGAAAATAGAGAAAATATTATTAGAGATTAATGAGTCATTTTAATACATGGCACAAAAGTATACTATGTAATGTATGAGACTGAGCAAGAATTAATCTAATTATACACAATTCTAGACTTTCTAACCAAAAACGTTTTCATTTTTTTTTCGTTTAACCTTGAACTGGTCTTTTTAGGTGATCTTAACCATCCCTAATTCCAACGTGTTCCTCTCAAAGTGATCTCTACTTAAGGCTTTTGTGAAGATGTCAATAATTTGCTTGTTAATAGCACAAAACTCCATAGTGATCAAGCTTTTCTCATAGTTATCCCTCAAAAATGATGCCTAACATCTATGTGCTTAGTTCTCTTATGATGTACTGATTTCTTTGTCATACTAATAGCACTAGTGTTATCACAAAAAATTAGGGATGCAACCACATCAATTCCAAAGTTCAATAATTGTTGTTTGAGCCTCAACAATTGAGCACACCATGAAGTAACAACAACATACTCAACTTCAGCAGTAGATAAGGCCATTGAATTTTACCTTTTTATAGCCTATGACAAAACACATGAACCAAGAAAGTGTGACATACCTAGGTTATTCTTCATATCAACTAGAAAACCTGAAATTGAGCACAATGACCTACGCTGCACACAATGTCAGGTCTGCGAGTAGTGAGATAAAAAGAGAACCAATCATTCCCCTGTACAACTTTTGACCAACAGATGAACCAGGTTCATCTATAGCCAATTTTGTGGATGTTGCAATAGGAGTGTCAATTTCTTTGGATATTCCTTCTTGGTTTTGTTACTGAGGAATAGGTTAATGGACAAGCTCCCTCAAGGTTTGAGGATCAGTTCCTCTCTAGTCAGTTCCCGCTGTCATGTTGCTCTAGGTAGAGGAACCTGTTCCATCACCTGTTCCTTCTTCTGGTGTAGCTTTAGTCTGGGCTGTGATTTCACCATTTGAATTTCTTATCAACCCAATCTCTTCATTATCTTGTTCTTGCCTCCCAAAAAGAATGTTAGTTTAAAAAATAACATATACAATTTTTTTCCACACATAGTTCATTTACTGTATATCTTATAAGCTTTACTATGTGAAGAATATCCCAAGAATACTCCTTCATCACTTCTGGTATCATACTTACCTTGGGAGTCTTTGCCATTATTGTGCATAAAGCACTTGCATATAAATGCCCTAAGATGGGATAACTCATAGGGAATCTTCTTAACAAGAGGTCTAGTCATGCAACTATTTAAAATGTAGCATGCAAATATTCAACAAACTTAGCAATTTGAAATTCAGTTCCATGATCAGACCTTATTGATGCAAGTTAATTACCGAGTTGTTTCTGAGTTTTTCTAACAAGAAATAAACATGTCAAATGCTTCATCTTTAGATATTGAAAATATTTTCCAAGTAAACCTAGAGTAATCATCAACAAAGACCATCACATATCTTTTACCACCTCTGCTTAATATTCTCGTTAGACCACAGAGATCCATATGGACCAGTTCCATCGTTCTGGTGGTACTTATCACTTTCTTGCATTTAAAAGAGGATCATATCTGCTTCCCCCTTGCACAAGCCTCACAAATTTTGTCTTCCTTGAACTTGATGTTAGGAAGCCCTATCACTATATCCTTAGAGACTAATTTATTGCGTTGAATCAGACTTTCATGTCCAACTCTCTTGTGCCGGAGGAGGGGATCATTTTCCAACACACTTAAGCAAGTGAGTTCATTTTCTGAAAGTATGGACAAAACTATAATGCATGTATTGTTTACTCCTTTTCCCTACAAAACAATCTTGTCAATGGTAAGATTAATCACAAAATATTTGGAAGTGGTGAATGCTACAAAGTTACCGTTATCACATAACTGTGATACACTGATTAGATTATACTTTAGGCCATCTATCAAGTAGACATTTTACAATCGAGTGAGAATCAGTCTTACCTACCTTTTCAACCCCAATGATCTCAACTTTCTTCCCTTTTCCAAAGGAGACATTACCTCCTTTGAGGTCCTCAAGTGAAAGGAACTGGTTCTTGCTTCTTGTCATATGCTTTGAGCAGCCACTATCCATGTACCATATTTGGCTGCTCCCTTTCACTTGGACCCATAAAAAGAAATCAGGGGTTAGTCTTAGGAACCCAAGCTAGTTTGGGTCCCTTTATATAGGCAAAAGGGTGAATCAAATTCTTTTTAGCCCATCCTGTGTCACAACCCAAATCCGGTCGTGATGGCGCCCAATACTGAAGTTAGGCCAGCCAGACCAACAATTGTTTTCATAATCAAATATCAGTCCCAAATGGACAACTCAAGAAGATTATATGAGTTAATAGATACTCTGATAATAATAATATGAATAAATACCGCGAAGTGCGAAAATGAAACAACACTCCCAAAGATCTGGGGTCACGAGTCTAGAGCCTCTAAACAAAACCGAATAGTAATAGAACATACTAAATGAAATACTCAAGTCTGAAACACAGAATGATAACTAAATGGATCGAGAAGCTAGGTTTTGCGAACGTCGGCAGCTACCTCAGCAACTCGAAATAACTCTGGTAGAATCTGGAGTGCTCGTCTATCCCTCCTGTATACCTAAATCTGCACACAAAGGTGCAGGGAGTAAGGGTGAGTACTAAGTACTCAGTGAGTAAAAAGTATATATTAATAGTTGAAAGCAGGAAATCCACAAAATACCACAGAGTAAAGCTAAACTATACTCTGATTCCTCATACGAACTAGAAACAATAGCACATCACAATTAGCATAGATAGTTCACAGATAAAAATGCAAAGCAATGCACATGACCGCTATGGCATGTAGCCCGATCCATTTAACGTCAATGGCGCTCACAGGGGGTGTGTAGAGACTTCGGAAGGGCTCCTTCAGCCCAAGCGCTATAATACTGCGGCGTGCAGTTTGATCCTTACATCATATGCTATGGCGTTCAGCCCGCTCCATCCTTAGTCCACAACATGCATATGAGTCACACAACAGTTCAAATTATTTATCTTCAAGTTCTAGTTCATTAGTAATGAAAATACTTTAATTTCTATTTAATTTCCAAGAACAGGTGACTTAGCATTTCAACATGGTGATTTTAAACCAGGACAGAGATCAATGATTAAGCAAACCAAGCTATCACATATATATCTATCACTTAGGGATACTACAGGTCGGCACAATGCCCCAAACATGGCTTACAGCCCACAAATATATCTAACACGGTGTGCGTTTCAACCGTATATAAAATATTATTCATATCCGGGATGGACCAAGTCTCAATCCCCAGTCATAATCAATCCCGCACCTACCATGGAGTGCGAGCCATGCCCTACTAGCATCATAATATGCTAAGCCGGGGTTTCGAACCCTCAGGCTACCATATATACTAACTACTCACCTCTAGCCGGCCTTGGACTCGTTCGCGATGCCTTTTCCCTTTGAATTTGCCGCCTCGTGCGCCGAATCTAGTCAAAACCACAGCAATTATATCAATATGGGTCAAAGAAACATAACCCAATCTAATTTACTTGAAATACGCAATAATGCACCAAGTTGGTAAAACTCGGGCCCCAGACCCCCTTCTCAAAAAATTCCGAAAATCATACCAACGGATTTCTCGTCTCGCCATGAGTCCGTGCATATAAAATTTATCGAAATCGGAGTTCGAATGGCCTTTCAAAACTAAAAAACTCGTTTTTATAGTTTAGGCCCTAATTCTTCACAAATTCTACCCAATTTCATGAATTTTGGTGTTGATTCTAGCATATAATTGTGTTTTTGAGTCAAGAAACTTACCTCCAGCAATTACCTGTTGATTCCTCTCTTCAAAACTCCCAAAACCTTCTCTAGCCGAAGTGAAAATAGTGAAATTGTGTTTTGGGTCGCGTCTCATTTTACTTAAATTGTTTTGTCACTGGCGCTTTCTTCTATGCGATCGCAATGCCTCTCATGCGATCGCATAGAGTAAATTTTCCATGCCCAAAATTTGTCCTACGCGATCGCAATCTCCTATACGCGATCACACTGAATAATTACATAAGCCTATGCAATCGCAGACCACTTTATGCGATCGCATAGAGCAAATTTCTAGGCTCCTAAAATCCCTTCTACACGATTGCATAACCCCTTATTGCGATCGCACTGCACACTCTCAGCAACCAATGCGATCACAATCCCTTTCACGCGATCGCATTGAGTAAAATTTTACCCCCTTCAGATCCTTCTACGCGTTCACAGACATGTCTATGCGATCGCATAGAACAATAACTATCTGCAATTTTCTGCTTTCATGTTCAAAATTTGTCCGTTGGCCATCCGAATTCACCCCGAGACCCTCGTGACCTCAACCAAATGCACAAATACATCACATTACCTCATTCAAACTTGCTCGTAATATAAGAACACCATCGTAAACATCAAAATCACCAATTTTACACGGATTCAAGCCTAAGTTTCTTTAAAACTTCTGAAACTAACATTCGATCTAAAACCCGACCTAAGCACCTCCGAATGACATGAAATTTTGCACGCATATCCAAAATTACCTAAAAGAGCTACTGCAACTCTCAGAATTTCATTCCGAGCCCCGGATCAAAATCTCACCTACCGTTCGAATTTCGCCAAAATTCAACCTTAGCCAATTCAAGCCTAAAACTACACCGGACCTTCGAATTCGATTCCAATTTCTCTCCTAAGTCATAAATGATCCTTCGAAAGTAGTCGAATTATCAGAATTCAGTTTTGAGCTGTCTAACTCATCGGTCAACATTCCGTTGACTTTTCCTAACTATTCTTCTCATAAAGAGGTTTATGGTCTCATTTCTATCTAAATTCTCTTCGATTTGCTTCTAACTCTCCAAACACATATAAATTAGCATATTAAGGTATTAAATGAAGAAAACAGGGCGGTATCTCCTATAACAACGAGTCAGGTCGTTACATTCTCCCCAACTTAAACAAACGCTTGTCCGCCAGCGGGTTAAGAAACATACCTTGAGTCTCAAATAAGTGTGGATATCTGCTCTGCATCTCATGTTCGGTCTCCCAAATTGCTTCCTCCACAGGACAACCTCTCCACTTCACTTTCACTGGATCTATGTCTTTGGATCTCAGCTTATGAACCCATCGACCCAAAATGGCTACCGGCTCCACATCATTGGTCAAGTCATCATCCAGCTGTATCATGCTGAAGTCTAACACATGTGACGGATCTCCAACGTACTTCCGGATCATAGATACATGGAACACCGGGTGAACTCCCGACAAGCTGGGTGGCAAAGCAAGCATATAGGCCACCTCCCCAACTTTCTTAAGCACCTCAAAAGGTCCAATAAACCTTGGGCTCAACTTTCCTTTCTTTCCAAACCTCATAACGCCCTTCATAGGAGAAACCTTCAGCAACACCTTCTCACCTACTGAATAAGACACATCTCGGACCTTCCGGTCCGCATAACTCTTTTGACGCGACTGAGCTGTGCGAAATCTCTCCCGAATTGCCTTCACCTTGTCTAAGGCATCATAAACTAACTCTGTCCCCAACAATCTAGCCTCGCTGGGCTCAAACCTACAGACTGGAGACCTACAATGCCTCCCATATAAAGCTTCATATGGTGCCATCTGAATGCTGGGCTGATAACTATTATTATAAGCAAACTCTGCAAGAGGCAAGTAATCAGCCCATGAACCACCAAAATCAATGACGGAAGCACGCAACATGTCCTCTAGTATTTGAATTGTACGCTCGGACTGCCCATCCTTCTGTGGGTAAAATGATGTGCTCAGCTCTACCTGTGAACCCAATTCTCACTGAAATGTCCTCCAGAACTGAGAAGTGAACTGGGTACCTCTTTCTGATATGATAGAAATGGGAACTCCATGCAATCTCAGAATCTCACGGATGAATATCTCTGAACCGCTCTGAAGAGTATGTAGTACACACAGGAATGAAATGAGCTGACTTGGTCAGCCTATCCACAATCACCCAAACTAAATCAAACATCCTCGTTGTCCGAGGGAGTCCACTAAAAAGTCCATAGTGATCCTTTCCCACTTCCACTCGGGAATATCAATATGTTGAAATACGCCACCAGGCTTCTGATGCTCATACTTGACCTGCCGACAGTTTAGGCACCGTGCCACATGATTCACAAAATCTTTCTTCATCTTTCTCCACCAGTAATGCTACCACAAATCCTGATACATCTTTGCGGCACCTGGATGACTAGAATACCGTGAGCTGTGGGCCTCCTCCAATATCAACTCACGAAGGCCATAAACATTGGGCACGCATATCCTGCCCTACATCTGCAACACACCATCACTATCAATAGTGACATCTCTGGCATCATCATGTTGAACTCTGTCCTTAAGGACAAGCAAGTGTGGATCATCATACTGGCGCTCTCGAATACGGTCATATAAGGAAGACCGAGATACCACGCAAGCCATCACCCGATTGGGCTCAGAAATATCCAGCCTTACCTTCTGATTAGCTAGAGCCTGAACATCAACTTCAAGGGGACTCTCCCCAACCGGAATGTACGCCAAGCTGCCCATACTAATAGCCTTCCGACTTAAGGCATCGGCCACCACATTGGCCTTCCCGGGATGGTACAAGATGGTAATATCATAGTCTTTAAGCAATTCAAGCCATCTCCGCTGCCTCAAATTGAGATCTTTCTGCTTAAACAAATGTTGAAGGCTGCGGTGGTATGTATATACATCACAAGATACACCATACAAGTAATGCCTCCAAATCTTTAAGGCATGAACAATGGCAGCCAACTCTAAGTCGTGAACCGTGTAGTTCTTCTCATGGGGCTTTAGCTGACGAGAAACATATGCAATGACTCTACCCTCCTGCATCAATACACAACCGATCCCAACTCTCGAAGCAGCACAATACACCGTATAAGACCCTGTGGCTGATGGTAACACAAGTACCGAAGCTGTGGTCAAAGCCGCCTTGAGCTTCTAGAAGCTCTCCCCACATTCATCAGACCACACAAATGGAGCATTCTTCGGAGTCAACTTAGTCAAAGGTGAAGCAATAGATGAAAAACTCTGAACAAACCTGCGGTAATAGCCTGCCAAGCCGAGGAAACTCCGGATCTCAGTCTGGGCCAATTCTGCACCACCTCGACTTTCTGTGGGTCAACACAAATACCATCACTGGACACTACATGTCCCAGAAAAGTCACAGTATCAAGCCCGAACTCACACTTAGAGAATTTTGCATAAAGCTTTTCCTCTCTCAATCTCTGCAATACCACCCTCAAGTGCTGTGCGTGCTCCTCTTGGTTATGCCAGGATATCATCAATAAATACGATCATGAAAAAATTAAGGTACGGCCAAAATACGTTGTTCATCAAGTGCATGAATGCGGCTGGGGCATTAGTCAGCCCAAAAGACATCACCAGAAATTCATAGTGCCCATATCTCGTTCTGAAAGCTGTTTTCATAATGTCTGAATCCCTAATCTTCAATTGGTGATAACCCGATCGAAGGTCAATTTTAGAGAATATACTTGCTCCTTGGAGCTGATCAAACAAGTCCTCAATATGAGGCAATGGGTACTTATTCTTCACTGTCACCTTGTTCAACTACCTGTAATCAATGCACATTCTCATTGTGCCATCTTTCTTCTTCACGAATAATACCGGTGCACCCCAAGGTGACACACTTGGGCAAATAAACCCCTTATCTAAGAGTTCCTGAAGTTGTTCTTTCAACTCCTTTAACTCAGCTGGTACCATGCGGTAGGGAGGAATAGAAATAGTCTGAGTGCCCGGCATCAAGTCAATATCGAAATCGATATCCCTGTCAAGCGGCATGCCCAGCAGGTCTGCTGGAAATACATCCAAAAAATTCCTCACAATGGGGACCGAATCAACACTGGGTGTCTCAACCTCAACATCTCTAATAAGGGCCAAATAAGATAAACAACCCTTCCCAATCATTCGTTGGGCTTTTATAAAAGAAATCACCATGTCGGATATATAATCAGTCACGCCACGCCGCTCGATCCTTGGATTACTTGGAATAGCTAATGTGACTATCTTGGCATGACAGTCGAGAATCGCATGCTAAGGAGATAACCAATCCATGCCTAGAATCACGTTGAAATCCACCATGCCCAATAGTAATAAGTCAACTAGGGTCTCCAGACCCCCAATAGTAACAAGACAGGATCGGTATACCTAATCCACAATAACTGTATCACCTACCAGGGTAGACATAGGCATGGGCAAGACAATAATACCATGGGTCATACCCAAATGATGCGCAAAATATGAAAAAACATAGGAATAGGTGGATCCAGGATCAAATAAGACAGAAGCATCCCTATGGCAAACTGAGATAATACATGTAATGACTGCATCTGTTGCACTAGCGTCCCTTATATCCGGAAGAGCATAAAAATGAGTCTGACCTCCGCTAGTACGATCCTCACCCCTAAGGCAACCTCTGGCTACCTGACCACCACTCCTAGCTGACTGTGCTGGTGCTGAAGAAACATGAGTAAAAGACGAGGGCTGGTCCCCCTGCTTAGACCGCTTACGAAGCAACTGGGGACACTCTCTCCTGATATGTACAAACTCACCACACTCAAAGCAACGACCTCAAGCTGGAGAAAGGGACTGCTGAGGACCCCTCGCTGCAGATGAACCCTGAGCTGAAGGAGCAGGAGCAAAGCTCTGAGCTGGAAGGGCGCTCAATGCAGGCTGGCTCTACTGACTACCCTGCTGACCCTGATGGCCTTGATGACCTTAACGACCATGGTCTGACGAAGCTCCACTGGACTCTACACGACCTGACTGAGGAGATTGGAAAGAACGACCTCTGCTGTGCTGAGACTGGCCCCTAGACGGAACACCACTGTAACTGCCAGTACCACGAGGCCTCTTAACCTCCCTCTACTCACGCTCTCGGCGGCGGTCTGTCTCAATCTGATGAGCCTCATCAACCACCTCCTCAAAGGTAACTGCTGAAGCCCTCTCTCTAGTCATCAATATACGGATATGATAGGTAAGACCATTTATAAATCTCCTGATCCTCTCTCGATCCGTTGGAAACATCCACATGGCATGACAGGCTAGATGTGTAAATCTGAACTCGTACTGAGTCACTAACATATCTCCCGGCTTCAACCACTTGAACTAATGACGCAGCTCCTCCTTCTGAGACTAGGGCACATACTTCTCCAAAAATACCATGGAGAACTGCTGCCAAGTGAGGGGCGCTGCCCCAGCAGGCCTACGCCTTTTAAAATCCTCCCACCACTGAAATGCTGGTCTTGTGAACTAGAAGGTAGTGAAAGCAACACCGCTGGACTCTAGAATTCCCGTAGTACGGAGCATATGCTAGCACTTATCCAGAAAACCTGGGCGTCCTCGCCCTCAACACTACTGAATGTCAAAGGTTGTAGCCTCTCAAACCTCTCCAATGCTGCTCGTCATCAGGCATAGCTGGAACCACATGAGTTGGGGCTAGTACGACTAGTATATTCGGCTGAACTGGCTGAGCTGGAGCTGCCTCAGGTGCCTGTAAACCCCGAACTACCGGCTCGGGTGTGCGAGCAACGGGGGTCTAATTCTCTCCCCCTGCCGTAAAGAAGCTGCTGCAGTAGAGGCTACAACCACCTGAGCTAAGCTGGTGCACACTGATAAAATCTGTGCTAAAGTCTCCTGGAGACCAAGTATCTCAATAGACACTGCCGGTGCCTGAACCTGAGCTGCTGGGGTGCCTGCAGCTGGAACCTGATCCTGAACCTGGGCTACTGGCGCTGGGACCTGACCCTGAGTCTGGTCAGCTAGTGGGTCAGCAGGTGCTGGCACTGCTGCCCTACCTCTGCCACGACCACGGCCTCTAGGTGCCATTGGTGGTCGTTCGCCACGTCCGCTAGCACGTGTTCTCACCATCTGCGATAGAGTATAATATGGAAAAATTTAGTTTTACGATAACACAAACCGCAAGTTATAAATCCAAGAAAGTGAAGTGTTTCCTAAAAGCTTTGTTGCCTCCTGAGGATAGATACAAACGTCTATGTACCGATCCGCGAAAGCCTACTAAACCGGCTCATAACTCACGAGTCCTAGTAACCTAGGCTCTGATACCAACTTGTCACGACCCAAATCCGGTCGTGATGGCACCCAACACTAAAGGTAGGCCATCCAGACCAATAATTGTTTTCACAATCAAATATCAGTCCCAAATGGACAACTCAAAAATATTATATGAGTCAATAGATACTCCGATAATAATAATATAAATAAATACCGAGAAGCGCGAAAACGAAATAACACTCCCAAAGATCTGGGGTCACGAGTCTAGAGCCTCTAAACAAAATCAAATAGTAATAGAAAATACTAAATGAAATACTCAAGTCTGAAACACATAATGATAACTGAATGGAATGAGGAGCTAGGTTCTGTGAACGTCGGCAGCTACCTCAGCAACTCGAAATAACTCTGGTAGAAGCTGGAGTGCTCGTCTATCCCTCATGTGTACCTGAATTTGCACACAAAGGTGCAAGGAGTAGGGGTGAGTACTAAGTACTCAGTGAGTAAAAAGTATATATTAATAGCTGAAAGCAGGAAATTCACAGAATACCACAGAGTAAAGCTAAACTACAGTCCGATTCCTCCTACAAACTAGCAACAACAACACATCACAATTAGCACAGATAGTTCACAGATAAAAATTCATTACAATGCAATGCACATGACCGCTACGGCGTGTAGCATGATCCATTTAACATCGACGACGCTCACTGGGGGTGTGTACAGACTCTGGAGGGGCTCCTTCAGCCCAAGCGCTATAATACTGCGACATGAAGTCCGATCCTTACATCATCTGCTGCGGCGTGCAGCCCGATCCATCCTCAGTCCACAACATGCATATGAGTCACACAATAGTTCAAATTATTTATCTTCAAGTTCCAGTTCATTAGTAATGAAAATAATTTAATTTATATTTAATTTCCAAGAACAGGTGACTTAGCATTTCAACATGGTGATTTTTAAACCAGGACTGAGATCAGCGATTAAGCAAACCAAGCTATCACATATATATATCTATCCCCTAGGGATACTATAGGTCGGCACAAGGCCCCAAACATGGCTTACAGCCAACAAATATATCTAAAACAGTGTGCGTTTCAATCGCATATAATATATTATTCATATCCGGGATGGACCAAGTCTAAATCCCCAGTCATAATCAATCCCGCACCTGCCATGGAGTGCGAGCCACGCCCTACTAGCGTCACAATGTGCTAAATCAGGGTTTCCAACCCTCAGGCTACCATATACACTAACTACTTACCTCTAGCCGGTCGTGGACTCGTCCGTGATGCCTTTTCCCTTTGAATTTGCCGCCTCGTGCATCGAATCTAGTCAAAACCATAGCAATTATATCAATATGGGTCAAAGAAACATAACCCAATCTAATTTACTTGAAATACGCAATAATACACCAAGTTGGTAAAACACGGGCCCCGGACCCGCTTCTCGAAAAATTCTGAAAATAATACCAACGGATTCCTTGTCTCGCCATGAGTCCGTGCATATAAAATTTATCAAAATCGGAGTTCGAATGGCCTTTCAAAACTCAAAAACTCATTTTCATAGTTTAGGCCCTAATTCTTCACAAATTCTACCCAATTTCATGAATATTGGTGTTGATTCTAGCATATAATCGTGTTTTTGAGTTAACAAACTTACCTCCAGCGATTACCCATTGATTCCTCTCTTCAAAGCTCCCAAAACCCTCTCTAGCCGAAGTGAAAATAGTGAAATTGTGTTTTGGGTCGCGTTTGATTTTACTTAAACTGTTCTGTCACTGACGCTTTCTTCTATGCGATCACAATGCCTCTCCTGCGATTGCATAGAGTAAATTTTCCAGGCCCAAAATTCCTCCTACGCGATCGCAATCTCCTATACACGATCGCACCGAACAATTACATAAGCCTTTGCGATCGCAGACCACTTCACGCGATCACATAGAGCAAATTTCTGGGCTCCTCAAATCCCTTCAACGCGATCGCATAACCCCTTATTACGATCGCACTGCACACTCTCAGCAACCTATGCAATCGTAATCCCCTTCACTCGATCGCATTAAGTAAATTTCACCCCCTTTAAATACTTCTATGCGATCGCAGACCTGTCTATGCGATCGCATAGAACAATAACTGTCTGCAATTTTCTACTGTAATTTCATGTTCAAAATTTGCCCGTTGGCCATCCGAATTCACCCCGAGACCCTCGGGACCTCAATAAAATGCACAAATACATCACATTACCTCATTTAAAATTGCTCGTAACATAAAAACACCATCGTAAACATCAAAATCACCAATTTCACACGGATTCAAGCCTAAGTTTCTTTAAAACTTCTGAAACTAACATTCGATCTAAAACCCGACCTAAACACCTCCGAATGACCTGAAAGTTTGCACGCATATCCAAAATCACCTAACGGAGCTACTGCAACTCTCAGAATTTCATGTTGAGCCCCGGATCAAAATCTCACCTACCGTTCGGATTTCGCCAAAATTCAACCTTAGCCAATTCAAGCCTAAAACTACACCGAACCTCCGAATTCGATTCCAATTTCTCTCCTAAGTCATTAATGATCCCCCGAAACTATTCGAATCATCAGAATTCAATTCGAGGTGTCTAACTCATCGGTCAATATTCGGTTGACTTTTCCAAACTATTCTTCTCATAAAGAGGTTTATGGCCTCATTTCTATCTAAGTTCTCTCCGATTTGCTGTTAACTCTCCAAACACATATAAATTAGCATATTAAGGTATTAAATAAAGAAAACGGGGCAGTAACTCCCATAACGACGGGTCGGGTCGTTACATCCTGGGAGCATAATTTTCCCTTGAACAAATTTTTTATTCTTTTTACTAGCTTTTTCTTTTGCAATACATTCAGATTTATAGTAACTATTTTTACCATAATGTGTGCAAATTTTATTCTCAGGAAGTGTGAGGTACTTTCTTTTAGGATCCCACTTAGGTGCAGGGGTCCCGTAGCCAAGTCCTCTCTTATTGCTACTATGGTGTTCATGTAGCCATGAAAGTGCATTGGAGTACCTATTCCATTTACATGTTCTATCTAGCTTGTGCTTAACCTTGTTAGATCATCCTTAAGGACTCTTATCTACTCATCTCTTTTGTACAACTCATCTTTCATTTTTTCTACATTTTCTTTTAAAGTAATTTGTGTGTGATCAGATTCCTTTTTACCATTTCTTAGTTTCAATTTTACATTTTCAGATCTGAGCTCTAGGATTGTGGTGTCAAGTTCATGAACCTGGTTCTTCAACTCAGCATTTTTACTATCACTTTCACTAGCCCTGTGATTTATGTGTGATCAGATTCCTTTTTACCAGTTCCTAATTTCAATTTTACATTTTCAGATTTGAGCTATGGATTGTGGTTTCAAGTTCATGAACCTGGTTCTTCAACTCAACATTTTTTACTATCACTTTCACTAGCCCTAAGTTCCAGGTTTTTGCACTTAGATTTCAGAATCACACACTCCTTAGAAAGCTGTTCCTTTTCATTATTTATAACCTCAAATTCATCAATGAAATCTAGAAGTAATTCAAAGAGACTTTATTTAGACAAAAATTTAATCTTGTCTTTGAGATGAGTTATACTTACTTCAGATTCCTCATCAGATTTCCTAATTGCCATAAGCGCTTTTTCATCTCCATCTTCATCTTCTGAGTGATCATCTGAGCTTTCACCCCAAGCAGCAACCATAGCCTTTGTTGATCCTTTGTTCTTCTTGTGATGAACCTATTCCTTCTTCCATTTAATTTCCCATTGAGGGTAATTTTTGATATGGTGATCAGTCTTCCCACACTTGTAACACCCCTCATTGGTTTGTTTTTTCATGAACCTTTGGTTTGTTGTAGCTTCTACTTCTTGAAGGAACAGTTTCTCTCATTAGGTACTTCTTAAAATCCTTTGTGGTCATGGTCATTTCATCCTCCTCTAGATCAACACCTTCAGTGATTCTGGGTGCATCCATCTTCATGGTTTGCCTTATCAGTTCATAGGTAGTAATATTTCCAATTAGTTCATCCAGCTTAAGAATGGCAATGTACTTTGATTCCTGAATAGCTATGATTTTGTTTTCCCAAGAGATTGGCAATACCCTTGTCAAAATCTGCTCAACTTTGTCTTCTTCAAGAACAAACATTCTAAGAGACTTAAGTTCATTTGTTAGTTTGGAGAACCTTATATACATCTCTTGGATGGTTTCCCATTCCTTCATGGTGAAATTCTCATATTGAGAATACAACAGTGTTCCTCTAGACCTCTTCCCTTGAGGTGTTCCTTCACGAGCCACTTGCAAAGTATCCCAGATTTCCTTAGAAGTGGTACAACTTTGAATTCAACTATACTCATCTGGACCAAGTCCACACACAAGCCATTTCTTGGCCTTCGCATTCTTTTCCCACTTCCTCAAGTCCTCAGCAGTGCAGTCAGCTCTTGTTTTTGGCACATCCACTCCTTCAGCATTCTTCTTTTTAGTTGCTAGAGGACCATCAATGATTATGTCCCAGACTTCATAGTCTTCTCCTATGATGTGATCTCTCATCCTGTTTTTCCACCAAGAGTAGTAGTGTCCATTAAAGAGTGGAGGCCTATCAGTGGATTGCCCTTCCCAGTTGCCAGGTGGTGCACTCATGTTAATCTTTTTCGAAGGTGTTAGCCTTTTCAAAGATAACCTGCTCTGATACCAATTGATATTCTAAACGTCAATACCACATAAGAGGAGGGTGATTTGTGTGGTACCCAATTTTTGCTTATACTGCTCTAGAAGAACCTAGTTCTTCGAGATGTACTAACTACTGCTGTCTGCGAAATTAAAAGTACATAAAATAAAGAACACGAAGATTTTTACTTGGAAAACACCTGGCTCAAAAGGTGAAAAAACTACGACCTACTACTCACTAGGATTTTTTCAAACTTCCACTAAAATCACTAAGCCAAAACTGCATTTACCAAACTCTTTGTAAACCTACGGATTTACTCTAATCCTGTTGTGGCAACCAACCTCTAACTGCTGCGACAACTTCAAGTTAACTCTAACTTGAATACGCAAAATACCTATACAATTGCTTCAATAAAAGCTTAAAGGTACAATATGAAAACACCTACTACAATTAAACTAGAAATAAAGAAAGGCATATAAAACTCTTTATGGAGCCGGTTCTTCAATCTGGTTCTTGCAGCTTCAGGGTTGCACACTTGAATTGCACACAAATTGCTTGCAAAAAGCCTTGCTATTTTGCTCCCAATTCACGTTTAACTTTTTCGTTTTTGTGCAACACTTTAATGTGAGAACATCCTGTAATTTATAAAGTTAGTAGATGAAGAAATAACTAGAGTTCTAATGCAACTCTTCCTTTGTTGGAAGAGTTCTAATTGATTTCAACTTCTAACTTCTTCCATGTCTTGAATAGTGCTCTCCTTGATTAAGGAGTCATTCTCCTTATCAATTATGCGACCTTTTCGATCAGGGGATATTAAGTACACCAAGTTAAGCTTATCCCCTTCACGTGAAACTCACATGCTCAAATCTGCCCGTTTTTGTGCACCTGGGAGATGAACCACTGGATGGACCTGGTTCATCATGAGTTCCTTTGTCAATCTTCAAAACTAACAACATACACAGTGTCCGATGCGGTTGTTAATGGTGATGGGGTGGTCAGTTGTGGTAGTTGAGGCGGATACATGTTGATTGTGGATCAGAATGATGGTTGTCGGAGTGGTGGGGATGGTCAATAATGGAGGCTATGATTGAGGATGATGGTGCCAAGGTGGTAGTGGTGGTGGGTGGGTGGTGGTAGTTGTTGTTGAGTATGTTGATAGTGTTGGCATGGTGGTAGTTGATAATGGTAGGCAGTGGCGGCAATTAATAATGAATATGTGATAACATCTTAATGAAATTAAGTCTCTGCTCTAGATCTTAATCATACAGACTTATTCAGACCTATTAAGTGGTTGTGAAGTAAAAAAAAATACACTTAATAATTAAGATATAAATAATTAAGATTCAGACTTTAAAAATAAATACATTTAATATCTGAGATCTGAATTATTAAAATTCAGACTTCCATTAAGTGTAAACAAATGAGGCTTAACGAATCATGCACTAAATTATTCCCCTTTTTGTCGCAACTCCCTACATCCTATTTATTAAAAAAAAAGATTTAATTTTGTTGTTTTGGGTTTTGCCATTCTTAAAAAAGACTTATGAATGCACAATGCCAAACATAAAACAGCTGGATAAAAGGGTCATTGGCGGCATAGATAGATATGAAGCTCGATAATGGCAATCTTTTCTAACAAGCTAGAAATGGGACCCAAAACTGCTCAGCTGTAACACAGCGGTCAATATTCATATTATTCATGAAGTTCCCTCATCCAATGATGTGATTTGGTGACGCAATATTTGTCCTAGTATAAGCTGTTCTTAGCAACCCTCATCATCCACAAGCGCCCAACATTATCCAGCTTTCATTCCTTGGCTATATATATATATATATATATATATATATATATATACAACAGATTTAGGATTTTAATTTATGGGTTTTATATTTAAAATTTTTAGGATTGAATCTATTATAATTTAAAGTTGTAGGTTCATATTATAATTTTTAGTTATTTTTACGTATAAATGTATATTTCGTATCGAAAATATTGATTCAGTTGAACTTAGTCCGCCCTTGCGTGTATATATGTAGCTCTCTACTCTATCACCTTTCGTAACCATCCATTCGAGCTGTTACTATCAATCCTCAGTAGTGGCTAGCCAGGAATCATGAATTCATCGTTCAGTTCATTTGATGCTGTTTGTACTGAATTCTTGGGGCAAAAAGTCGGGGATGCTATGCCCTATGCTTAAGGGTGTAATGTGGGCCGGTTCAGGATCGGGACCAGACCGGGACCGCGGGCCTGGCGGTCCCAATGGTCCTGGTGGGCCGGTCCTGCCGAGCCGGTCTTCATGTGGGCCTAAAACCCGTGATGGGCCGGTCCTTACGTGTAGGACCGCGAGACCGGGACCGCTAAGACCGGGATCGGGTAGCGGTCCTGGGCCGGTCTTCGCGGGCCTGGCGGGCCCCAAACGGTCCCAACGGTAATATTTAAAAAAAAAATTTTTTTTTTAAAAAAAATGGCCCAATTGCCAGATTTATAAACTAGCAGTTGGAGGTCAAAAATAGCCGTTTTTGGCTTTAAAATTTAGCCAAATGGTCCCCAAACTTTAATATAACCCCAAACTTTATATAATTACACTTTTTCCCAATTCTCAACTATAAATACCCCCCCTCCCCCATTATTTCATTTTAACTCACCAATTCATCAATCTATCTTAATCTCTCTCAATCTCTCTCAATTGCTTATATTATTATTCCAATTTTGTGAAATTTTGTGAAGTTGGTGAATTGAAGTATTCAAGTCTTCAACAATTTGCAATTTTCAATTTTGAAGAAGTTGTTCGTCAATTCGATAAAGTCGTTCCAACTCTTAATTTTTAAGAATATATTTTGTGTTATTTTGTTTGCATAAATATAATTAAAATGGCATTTTCATTGAAAAAAATGTTTAGTGCTAAGGGAAAAGCTAAAATGGGTGAAAGTAGTCGTCAACCAACTAACCTTCCCCCCCCCCTCGGTTCCCCGACCTACCCGTCCTAGTGGTCCAATTATTCTTGATAGTGATAATCCCTGTTTTCAATTTAGCGATACTGAATTTTGTCATAATATTTCATACATATACATATAATATATATACATAATATATATTATATATATACATACATATAAACTTAACATATATATATACTTAACTTATATTCATACTTACCATATATATATATATATATATATATATATATATATATATATATATATATATATATATATATACTTATATATATATTATATATATATATATATATATACTTAACATAGATAAACTTAACTAATATACTTAACTTATATAAACTTAATATATATATATAAATATATATATATATATATATATATAACTTAACTTATATACTTAACTTATATAAACTTAATATATATATATATATACTTAACATATATAAACTTAACATATATAAATACTTAACATTTATATACTTACCATATATATATATATATATATATATATATAAATACTATAACATTATATATATATACATATATATATATATATATATATATATATATATATATATATATATATATATATATATATATATATATATATATATATATATATATATATATATAACATATATATAGTTAACATATTAAATAATTTTTTTTTTATTAAAAGCCCACGAAGCCCGCGAGGCCCGGACCGCGAGGCCCGGGACCATGTGGGCTTAGGCCCGTCACGGGCCGGTCTTACCCACCAAGCCCACGAAGACCGGGACCGCCAGGCCCGGGATCGCAAAAAAAAAGACCGTTTAAGCCCGGACCGCCAGGACCGGCCCGTCAGGCCCGTTTAGGCCCCGACCGGCCCAGAATACACCCTTACCTGTGCTGCTACAAGAAGAAGAGGAGCACATTTGTGATCTCCGCCGACACAAATATCTGTTGGCTTTGCTCATGAATTCATCATGGAAAAGCTCCCTCTTCTCTTAATCCGTAATTCTTGTGAATTTCGTGCCTTGAAGATACTTGTCGATACTTTTTCCTTTTACCCGTATTATTATTAGAGGGTGGCTAGGTGTATATTTTTTGTTGTATGTAACGTAAATGCTGATCTAATTTAATAACTTTGTGTACGTGTTCTTTTACTTTGTACGAGACGATCAAATAATCCTTCTTTCTTAGCTGTTGTATGCCTTTTACTCCCATCTTTTCATTTTCTTCTCGATTCTAATTATTCATGTATCGTGTTTGATTCAAAAGTTATCGATTACATTATAAGTTACGGACAATCAATAGTTGTGAGAAATGAGTAAATCGTAATCAACTATACTAAACCCCGAAGATAGGTCTATAGCTTTTATATTACGAATCTTAATAAAAGACGAGATTATATGAACTATCAATGAAAATCACTAGGGAGGTAAAGAAAGAATAATTAACACAGAGATTAGAGAAAGAAATAATCAGAAGTTGTATTATTAAGAAATAACACTTCCCGTTATAATAAGCAAAACCCCTCTTTATATAGAGGAAAGGTTCTCTCGCTAAAGACATCATTCGTTTAAGGACCGCTGACGTCCTAAAAATATAAAAAGGAGGAACAAGGGCGCCCATATACGCGAGTCGATGGTACGCCTTCGTTGTTAAAGACGTGCCATCGACGCTGTCAGGGCGTGGGGAGAGATATGCTTGGCCTTTATTAGGCGTGGGCGTGGGGGGAGACGTACTCGACTCTTATTAGTTATATCCAATTCGACCACATACATATCGCTTCCCATTAGAATTTGATATTTCATATAATTCATTCTGAATTTTCTAAAGAAAGTTTGAAATAGTACTATGGTAGTTAAAATTTTGTATAGATTAATGAGATGTTAGTTCAATTGTTACATCATATGCCGAATAGTATAAGATAATTGTTTGACTTAAAATGTTTACAAGCATTTATGAAATCAAAGCAATTATTAAAAATGAAGGGTCAATCATAGCAGGCCGTAGCATATCTGAAATTCAGTAAATGAAAAGATAATGGGAACATATGTAGGGATAACAGAAGGTATTTAGTGATCTTTATTCATGATAATGGGTTAATCTGCCTCTCCAAGAAGAGGTTCATATCCTTACAATGATGTATTCACAGATCTACTGTTATTCTGTATTTTTGGTATTGGTTCTCACTCTGCCTTGTACTCCGTATTTCCTAGAGCCCCCATGGGGAGAGAGTGGAACCCTTTTTCTCATGACTGTCTCGGTATTTATAGATCTTTTCGTGCCAGTTGACTTTCTTGGAGATTGGGTCCGTGTCAGGATATTATTTTAGGCGTACCCGAAAGGCGTCGATCTCGCCCAAAAATTTTGGGCGGACGCGAGTAGTGTCTCTTGGTCGAGTGCGGCCTTACCGCTTGTGACGTTTGCGCTAGTCGAGGGCGGCCTCGCCACTTGTTACGTGAGCTTGGGTCGAGGAGGATGATTAGTCGACTTGATTATTATAAGGTCGAATTTTGGTTCATACAGATAGTCCTTCCGCTTATCGTGGTTATGTCGAGATAGACCAGGGTAAGCGGATATGATCGTTCGAAGAGCGTCCCCTCCCAGATAAGGGGACGATAGCTTCTTGTGGCTTCGCATCATCAGTTTTCTTTTTTCATGGAGGGGACACGATCTGCGGTCGTTTGTGGCAACGGGTAATGGTTGGCACGCCATAGTCATGGATTCGGATACATTCTCATCCGTGCGAGCTCTAGGACGTTGGGCCTGATTGTTTTGGCTGATAAGACGTCTTCACGCTTGGAGTACTCGAAGCAGCAGCTTTAATTTCGGCGCATACTCGATGATTTTGATCGTGGTGGCGACGGTTTTGATGAAAATTGAATCGTTTCTGACGGTTGGGATGCGTATTTAATGGCGCCTATCGGTTTCCCAATGTTTGATTTAATTTACCAATTAATAAGGCCTGGTATGTCAGACATCTAACACTCTTTGATTTACTGATAGTCTTTTTCTTTTGCAAATTCCTAAAGAATTTTGTTCTTTCTGCGGCATATTTGTTGCTCGTTCTTAGTTATCTATTTCGTTTCCCCTTTGCCTTTCTTGTGACCTAAATCAATGGCTGGCTCCTCCTCTCGCGAAGGTTTGCCGACGGTGGTACCGGCTGGTTCTTCGGTGATTGAGGGGTTGTCCATGTTGCTTCCGGTCGGTGATCGGAATGAAACTGAGAGAGTACCCTCAGTAGATGAGATACTCCCGGTGGCGGGAAGCTTGGCGGTGGATTTCACCGCATATGGAGGGGTTGACCTAGTTGATGAGGCCCCGTTGATGGGGGAAGTAGGTATGAACCAGCTGCGCGAGCATGCTGGCTCTGCCGGGGTAAAGGGTTCACACCGATCGTGCCGGCTATTGCATGTTTTACTCTTATCCCCTCATGTTGGGGTTCAGGATGCCTCTCCTTAATCTGATTGTTGATTTCTCCCGGTACTACAGTGTTTGCTCAGGACAGCTCACCCCGTTCGTATACAAGCTCTTGGCCATGCTGCTGAAGTTATCAAAGCTGGCCGGCCGGACGGTCACACTGCAGCACGTTCTTGCTCTCTATGCCCCTCAGCGAGTCCGGGGGAGCATGATCTGAATGATCCCGTGCGGGTTACAGGGCTTGGTGACTGCTTTGGATGACGAGGTCGAGCCTCGTCAATTCGAACAATTTTTGTACATCAGGACCGGTCACCTGGTGGTGAATTCTCCAGGGTTTCCTGAGACCTGGAATCACAACCGTAAGTCACTCTTTGTCTTTTTGGCGGGGTCGAACTTACTCTTCTTCTTCTTCGTTTTTTGAATGGTTGTTGTTTTTGTTGTTATTTCTGCAGCTGATAGGTCGCCCCCGCCTTTATTTACTGGTCTGCGCGGATGGCTGGAAGTTATCCTTCCGCACACCGAGGGGATCCGCTCGTGGGCATCCTTCTGGAGGAGGCACGGCCAAGGGCCGGCCGTAGGTAAGGTGTTTTGCTATCTTAGGACATGTTCGATTTTTGGTCGTTGCTGTGACTTGAGGCTGATCCAATTTTATATGTGCAGGGCAGGTATATATCGTGACAGGGCTCCTCAGCTAATATTCCAGCAACCTGGGGCGATCGCCAGGTTCTTCACTCCGCCAGCGGCCGCTTAGGTGCCCAGGGCCGCTTCTGTTGACTCTGTAGCTGCGCCTTCTCCTGCGCGCCACTTACTTGATGGCGGAGGCCTGTCGGGAGTTGTTCGCCCTAGGGAGGCGTCGTCCTTTCGCGATGAAGAGGAGAGTCCCTTAATCAGGCGAAGAACTATTCCACCTCCGGCTCCCTCAGCAGCCCGGCCCGCTGCCCAAGACGTAATAAATGTGGATTCTCTGCCCCCTGCCGAGGCGAGGGAGAATGTCGATGCAGCGCGCGTTCCAGGAGGCGGTCCAGATGATTCTTAGGCTCGAGAGGAGCGAGATGGAAGTGCCGCTCCTACCGCTCAGTCTTCTACCCACAAGTTCGAGGTGGGCGAGCCCTCTCAAGTGGTCATGGATATTGGCGATTCCAGCACTCCGTCGACGGAGGTGGCGGCAGCGGGAGAGGATTCCCTGTCCGGTTTTTACTTGGACTCTGAGGATGTTCGCATGTTTCGTGATAGGATCACGAACGCGAATATTCATCCAGACGGGAGGCCGCGAGTGATCGAGATTCTCGCATATGAGAATTTATTGCTGAGGGAGTCCACTCTATTGCCGTTGCTGGCCCAGTCCTATTCCTCCGTCAAAAATCAGTCGCGCTGAGAGAGGTGACAGACGTTGGCTTAACGAATGAAGTGGCGTCGATGGGAATGAGGGTATGTGTTCTGGACTGATTATCTTTCATTGAACTTCCGTCTCATGGGCTTCTATCCGTGACTCATCTGTTATTTTGCTTTGTTTTGTAGGTGTTTCTGTTGCAGGTGGAGTGCCTACGTCGGGCCAATGTTCGATCTGGGGTACTTCTCCGAGTTCTCGAGAGGTGCCGCCGGTATCAGGTCCGGTGCAGGGAGCTTAGTGAGCGCATAAGGGACGATCCCCATAACCAGGAGCTGGTTGGGGAGTTAGCGCGGACGGAGCTGCAGAGGAGCCAGGCGCTTGGTCGTGTTAAGGCCCTGGAGGAGCGGCTGCGTCAGGCGAATAACGAGCTGGAGGCTGGAAAGAGGGCGTCATTGGAGAGCGAGCGCCTATGCTTGGCCAGGGTGACGGAGGTCACCTCGGAGTGGAGCGGGAAAGTTGTCGCGCTGGAGAGGGAATTGGCTGACCTGAAGCGCAAGCTGGCCGAGGCTTCTGCCCGGACGACCGAACTTGAAGGGATCATTCGTGCCAATGATTCCCAACTGTTGTTGGTAAGGGTCGCTGCCTCTTTTAGGGAGAGTGGCCTCGAGGAGCGGATTAGGATACTGGAGCGGAATGCTCAGGATGCCGTGGGGCATATTGCACTCCTTGAACAGGAGAATCGGCGCATCTAGGAACAGTCCGCATGCATGGGTAGCTCCCCTGAAGCTTGGGTTTACGCCGAGGCTCAACGGGACATATATAAACATTGCTCGAGGCCGGTATGATCACCGAGGACACCTTTGAGGGGGCACACCATAGGGCACGAGAGGTCCGCGAGGAATGCGGCTTTGACACCGCGACGCCCGGCATCGATGATGTCCCTGGCGGGAGCTTGGCCGAAGCAGGGAATGATAGAGGCACCGCGGATTCCGGCGGGGGCGGAACTAGCGACGGAGCGGCGCAGGCCGGCGATGGTGGGACTGGCGCAGATGGCGGTGTTGGCAATCCCCAGTTAATTGATGATTAGTTGATAATGACTTCTTTGATTGTTGTCGTGTGTGGCTGTTTTTATTTCCTCTTTTATTTTTATTTGATTGATTGTTGTGGTTTGCTTCAGACAATACTTGCATCGGGGCAGACGGGTGTGGCCGGTGTTCGTCTGTTTCAATTGAGGGAGGGGGAATTCCCCTTTTTCCCGTTATTTGCCTATTGCTCGCTTCGCTTTATTTTTTCCTTTAGTATGGTCATTAAGCGTTTCGGATCGAGGGCTCAGAGCCCGAATTTTACTTCGACTATCATCGAATTGATGCGGCGAAGGCTCGTGTCCTGAGTCCTAGTTCAGCCGTTGTTGATCGTCTTTGATTCTTTTGAGTCGAGGACTCATAGCTTGAGTTTTTACTTCAATTGTCGTTGATTTTTTAGTTGGCGAAGGCTCATGGCCTGAGTCCCAGTTCAACCGTAGTTGAATATCTTTGATTTTTTTTGAGTCAACGGCTCATAGCCCGAGTTTTTACTTCAACTGTCGTTGAATTTTTTGTTGGCGAAGGCTCAGGTCCTGAGTCCCAGTTCAACCGTAGTTGAACATCTTTGATTCTTTTGAGTCGAGGGCTCATAGCCCGAGTTTTTACTTCAACTATCGTTGATTCTTTAGTTGGCGAAGGCTCATGGCCTGAGTCCTAGTTCAATCGTAGTTGAACATCTTTGATTCTTTTGAGTCGAGGGCTCATAGCCCAAGTTTTTACTTCAAGTGTCGTTGAATTTTTAGTAGGCGAAGGCTCATGGCCTGAGTCCCAGTTCAACCGTAGTTGAACATCTTTGATTCTTTTGAGTCCAGGGCTCATAGCCCGAGTTTTTACTTCAACTGTCGTTGAATTTTTAGTTGGCGAAGGCTCATGGCCTAAGTCCCAGTTCAACCATAGTTGAACATCTTTGATTCTTTTGAGTCGAGGGCTCATAGCCCAAGTTTTTTACTTCAACTGTCATTGAATTTTTAGTTGGCGAAGGCTCATGGCCTGAGTCCCAGTTCAACCATAGTTGAACATCTTTGATTCTTTTGAGTCGAGGGCTCATAGTCCGAATTTTTACTTCAACTGTCGTTGAATTTTTAGTTGGCGAAGGCTCATGGTCTGAGTCCCAGTTCAACCGTAGTTGAACATCTTTGATTCTTTCTAGTCGAGGGCTCATAGCCCGAGTTTAGCCTGAGTTTTTACTTCAACTGTCGTTGAATTTTAGTTGCCGAAGACTCATGGCCTGAGTCTCAGTTCAACCGTAGTTGAACATCTTTGATTCTTTTGAGTCGAGGGCTCATAGCCCGAGTTTTTACTTCAACTGTCGTTGAAGTTTTAGTTGGCGAAGGCTCATGGCCTGAGTCTCAGTTCAACCGTAGTTGAACATCTTTGATTCTTTGGAGTCGAGGGCTCATAGCCCGAGTTTTATTGAAATGAATCGGGCTTGCTCTTGTTGGGTCTACAACCCTTCGTTCCTTGTTTTTTCTTTGCTTCTGACTTCATGAAAAGCTACACAGTCTTGCTATGAAATCCCCACAGACAGTGCCAAATTGTTTGACTCAAAATGTTTACAAGCATTTATGAACTCAAAGCAATTATTAAAAATGAAGGGCCAATCATAGCAGGTCGTAGCATATCTGAAATTTAGTAAAGGAAAAGATAATGGGAACATATGTAGGGATAACAAAAGGTATTTAGTGATCTTTATTCATGATAATGAGTTAATCTGCCTCTCCATAAAGAGGTTCAGATCCTTACAATCATGTATTAACAGATCTACTGTTATTCTGTATTTTTGGTATTGGTTCTCACTCTGCCTTGTACTCCGTATTTCCTAGAGCCCCCATGGGGAGAGAGTGAAACCCTTTTTCTCATGACTGTCTCGGTATTTATAGATCTTTTCGTGCCAGTTGACTTTCTTGGAGATTGGGTCCGTGTCAGGATATTATTTCGGGCGTACCCGGAAGGCGTCGATCTCGCCCAAAACTTCTGGGCGGACGCGAGTAGTGTCTCTTGGTCGAGGGCGGCCTTACCGCTTGTGACGTTTGCGCTAGTCGAGGGCGGCCTCGCTGCTTGTTGCGTGAGCTTGGGTCGAGGGGAATGATTAGCCGTCTTGATTATTATAAGGTCGAATTATGGCTCATACAATAATATTATATTCGTTGAATGAGGGAAATGTTTACTACGTAATGAGGAGATTATTAGAATATTGGGATTGATTAATATAAGAAACTAAGTCAACTAAAATTGACCGGAGACAGTGTCTTTTGCTATCAAACAAAATGATTTATGCGTAATATAAACGTGAAATGTACCTTAACGCGTTATTTCATTTTTTATCCCAAAGTTCAATTGGCGTCAAATCGAAATTTGAATATGATCTCCTTAAACCCATGTCGCTGATTTTGGGTGTTCATAAGAAAAATCAGAAAAAAGAACAAGTTTGATGATGATTTATAACGGAAAAGATTAGGATGTAAGTTGGAGTTTATCTATCAGCATTAGTCCTTTCCCCCACGCAATCCACAAGAAGCAAGGAAACTTGATTTGGGCAGCAATTTTCAATCTTACCTTATTCTCATAGAATTCCTTATTATGCTACTTAAAATTTGTTACAACTTCCACTTTAGTAAAGTATACAATACATGTTTATAGTGAACAACCTAAAAAGAAAAAAAAGTTAAGGGTTTCGTGACAGACCGATATATAGGAGAAAAAAAAAAGAGGAAGAATGTCACTTCCCCCCCCCCCCCCCGCCCCGCCCCCGATTCAGTTATGAGCGGGAGTGACAAACGTACAGGTCGGGTCAGATATGGTTCGGATCGAAAATGAGTAATAAAAAAATAAAATAAAGGGTTTCGTGACAGACCGATATATAGGAGGAAAAGAAAAAAAAGAGGAAGAATGTCACTTCCCCCCCCCCCCCATACAGTTATATTTCAGTTGACCTGATACAAGCATATGAGCGGGAGTGACAAACGTCCAGGTCGGGTCAGATATGATTCGGATAAAAAATGAGTAATAAAAAAACAAATAAATTATCTGATTGATCCATATTTAATAAAAATAAAAAGGGGTTAAACGGCAGATAATATGGGTAACCATATTATCCATAACTTCTTGCATTAGAACCTCTAATTTGATGTTTTACAAATATAAAAATTAGACGCATTGCTTATTCATTTTCCTAAATAGATAATATGTTTCTTCCCCGTACTTAGCCCATTTTTTAAAAGATCATTATCCAACCCAATTATTAGTGAATAATATGAATGGTTAAGTATTTTCTTTTAACTATTTTGCAACCCTACATATGAGTCATGTTGTAGGTACTTGTTACACGGTCTTATCAAACGGTATCAGATGTGGAATTATTATGGAAGATGAGTTAGCACAATGAAAAGGCCATTCCAATTCTGAGACTCTTCTCACCATATATCTGAACCAATTTTCCCAGTCCTTAAGTAGGGGGATATCTGCGATCCATTGAAGAAATTCAAGAAATGCAAGAAAAATTTAATTAAAATATAAGACTGACGACAAAAGGTCCATAAAAAGAATCGGCTCTGCTTTTTATTTGCAGCATGAGATATTCAGTGATAACCAGAATTTTTTTTCAAAGAATACATGTATATTATCTGGATTCTCCTGAACAGTGGCTGCGTTGCAGCTCGACAGAAAACAACAGAATATAACTCTTGATGCTGTTCGCGGTGGAGGAGGATCTGGCTTGCCTAGCTCTTCGGTGGATGCCTTGCTGGCAAAGTATGTTCTCCTATGGGTAAGATGATGTATATAAATGCCTTTGACACAATAGAGCAGTCTCACAACCTTTTCCCAATCCCTGCAAACCTTCTAGCAACTCCAAATATAACTGCTTTTGTCAGGAGTCCACGATCAAGACTACAAGCAAGGGCGACTGCCCCACCAATAACTAGGAACCTCGGTATGTTCCTTCGTGCAGGCTTCTCATATGAATCCTCAGGTTCAATCTCAGACATATTGGTTCTGCTCCCCAGTGATCTGAGGTTATCAATGTCAACTTTGGTGTTGACCTGCGCCAGGAATGCACTTCTTGAAATTGGGACTTCGGATGCTCTCTGTTTCTGGTATGCACGTAAACCAGGGTCAATCTTTCTCACAGCTCCCCACATTCCTTGCCTAACCCCGAGTTTTGCAATTTCCCAAGGTATACCCATGTCTTCATAATGAAAGAGTATCACTTCACATGCAGTCATCCGACCATCTCTCTTGGATTCAGCTGTTCATAGGGAAAGAAACAACTTAAGAGGCAAAGTAACTAAAGTAACTCTTCTCAGATATTAAAATAGAACATCTCAAATTTCATTTTTAATAATAATATTTCCTAGCATAACCCATATGGCAACTACATCAGATGGTTAATTATCATAATTGCTTCAGTAACTTCCACTATTTTTGCTATTGTTATCTTATTATAAAGATTAACCACTATTTTATTCGAAGTTGAGCAATTACGCAAAGCAATATCACTTTATATTACCTGCACGAATGCACCAACTTGAATAGTAGAGATCAACACGTCTTGGTTTGTTGCGACGGGGCACAGAGGAGCATGGTACACCCTGAAACATAGACACACTCAATTTTTAAAGATCTTAAACTATGATTATTCAAGATTTCAACAAAATGATGTACAATGGGGAATATGAATGTGAGTGAGGGCACCATCAAATATCAGGTCAAAAATCAGAATTTAATTTTCAGTATTCTATTCTCCTGAAGCAACAGTACTCGTCCAGTATCGAGACTGACATAGAAAAACATGAGGTAGGTGCTCCCACTAGAGTACCTGCAATTTACTACTGGGTCTTTCCCTTTCGCACAGGTAAAATATTCTTCTTCTTTCTTTATAATCGAGAAATCCCGAAACGCCAATGGTGCATGGTTCCAAACTCTGTGGATAATGGACCTGCCCCTCTACCCTTATCCAATTAAATAGCAGGCTTTTGTCTGCGATAGGATTTGAACCCGTGACGCATTCTAAACCCACACTGCCACACATCAAATAATGTGCTTTTACTGCTATACTAAAGCCCTAGGTCCAGGTAAATATTCTTCTTTGGGTGCTAATTTTGAAGCATCCTCGCTATTTAAATGCAAATCACACAGAAAATAACCTCCACCTCCATCCAATTAATGGTAAATATCTAAGAGAAGGCTTGATTCTGAAAATGGAAGGTATCTAAGAGCGAGGGTCTTTCTGGCCATCAATGAGTAAAGATTAACACACGCACAGCATATTCTTTTCCAAAATTAGGATATCCTTAAAGAGAAAGGGGGTTGGAAGAGAGGTTACTACACCCTCTTAGTGACTTGTGTACTCTTACTCCAATTTCTCTGTATTCTCCGTACCTAGAAAACATATCTTTTGCTTATGGACGTCCAGTTCACAGCAAGTATATCCTGTGCCACATTTAAAAGTAGTGGACCTCTTAAAGGTGGTTTGAATACAACTAACTCTACTTCTATGAGCTCTACTCAGATAACGAAAAATGTATATTTGCTTATCAGGTTTAGGTTCCCAACTAGTATTCCACAACTAACAGCATCCTAGTTGCGCACACCCTCAAATTTGGATTATCTGGCTTCCACCAATATAACAGTAGTATCAAATTTAGGTTAACAAATTGCGTGCCATGTAGAAAAGCAGTCTATTTATCATTAACCCAGTGAACACGAAAAATGAAGTATACACATGTTTGACATCTACAATTTAGTTATACTACTTGTGCATATATGACAAAATTGTCTTACCTTTGTGACGCAATAGTAAGTTCGCCCTGCTTCCCAAATTCGACGGCCTATGATGTATTCTCTATCACTGCAAAAGAAGGGAAACTGGACCAAAAATGAATTGATGTAAGCCATAGTTCAATCACGCGATTTCAAAGGTATGCACAAGTCAAGACAGAGTAGGCACTCATACCTTACGCACCCACTGTACCATCATGGTTCCAGTGGTAGGACACTCTTCCAAAGTTTCAGCATGTACAAGCATGTCATCCCACTTCAACCGAAATTCATCATCCCAGAAGAAATCCCTCACCATTTCTGGAGTGGCATCCTCATATATAGTTCTGCTACGATATTGCGGGGGTCCAGTCTAGTATCAAGACATTACAAATTGCAATCCAATTAGCCAATTAAGTGCAACATAGTTAAATTAAAGGCACATAAACAAGGCCAGGGGAAGAGAAATGTACCTCAGGATCTCTACGCCAAGCTTGATAGGACATGTTTGAGGTAGATCGGTCCATCATTTGAATCCAAGCGGGTCCTCCATCTGATTCTTCAACCAATCCGTCTAGGTAAAGAAGGTCTGCCTCTGTTAATACTGATTTCTCGCCTTCCAACTCAGACGAACTGATAACAACACATTCAATTAAATGAAATTCTATCTTTTGCAAGATGAAACAAAACAAAAAGATAGAGACTTTCCAACTAACCTGGAGCTAGAACATGAAATGGAAGGCGGGGACTGAGTTTCCTTGATCCAAGGAATATTGCAGGTGGGAAGTTGCAATTTGAGGCTTGAAATTGAAGCAAACCCAGAAGACAAGTTGTGGAGAAGCATACCGGAAGAAGAAGAAGAAGAGGCAGAAACATCTGTTGAATCAAAGGAATCAGGGCCAAGCTTAGCCCACTTGGGCTTCCATACCCATCCCACCAATACCCCAACAACAACAGCAATCCAGATGGGACCCATAAACATCACCAGCTCTAATAATACCTCTCCAAAACTAGGTCTTTCTAAAATCTCAAGCAAAGCCGCCATCAAAGCCATAATAACAAGCAACAAAAAAAGAAGAAGATACAACCCCCGATTCAATCGTTAAAAGGGTCCAACCTTTGAACACGGCGATGAGTCGAGGGTTTCAAAAAAAAAAAAAAAAGGATAGAGAAAACCAACCCTACGGATAGAAGAGAAGTATAGTAAATGGATGGAAAAAGAAAAGATAATGTAATAAGTAAGGAATAGATTTAGATAGAGAAAGAAAGAAAGGAGACAAAAGGGAGTATGGAGGAAAATGGGAATAGTCAGAAAGAGGATAAGGATGTGAGATATTAGCGGTAGAGAAACGTGTTACTCGATTTCTGGTAGCCCCTCTTTCATTTCACGTCCTTCTCTTTTACTCCTCACAATTAGAGCCACACGGAATAACAAAATCCAGCTAAGTAATATACTACTAGTGGTTGTGGTTTCCAAATTTATTAAATGAGGTTATAGTTTGAAACAGAAAATAAAATATGCGAATATTGGTTTTTAAAAGGGATATTAGTGTTGGTTATGTATTTTGGTTTGGTAGGTTAATGGGGTTCTTGAGAGAGAGTGAGATGCTGTTTGGCTTTTGAATGATAAAAGGGTTGGTTAAATACTACTCCCAACTTTGGTTGGAGTAGTAGTAGTATCGCCGCGTTTTTATCTTTCTCGTTCAAACCATTTGACTTTGGCTATCTATCTCTTTTATGTGTTTTGACCAGCTAACATTACATCAACGTTGTACGACTAATAGTTGTGTACTCTTCTTATGCTTCATGTGCTGCAAATTATGACTAGAAGTAGAGTGGACATTGGTCGGTTCGGTTCGGTTTTGAAAATTATCGATTTTGATTATCGGTTATCGGTTTACAAATATTATAATCCGATAACCAAATCGATAATATATTATTTATCGGTTATCGACTTATTGGTTATTGATCCTTATCGGTTCGGTTATCAGTTTACCCGATAAGATAAAACTAAAATTAAAAGCGCTCAATTACTCAAACTGAATATAAAAAAATTGCTACTCCTCTAACCATAAATTTCACATGAGTAGAGAAGACACCAAGAATGGCGGTTATCAAACAGAAAATATAAGTCAGAAGCAAACAAAGGCAAAAATCAAAAGTAAACAGAGGCAAAAATCTTGAGCAAACGGAACAATTAACAAGAAGCAAACAAAAAATCTTGACCAAAATTTACACGATGCGATTAACGAGTAAGGGAGTTAGTCGACGTGACTGGCGGAGAACTGGTCCGGGTTATCGATTTTACCGAACCGTTAACCCAATAAAGAATTAAATGTCCGGGTTATCGGTTTTACCCGATATATGTCCACCCCTAACTAGAAGAGTATTTGGCATGGTATACTAAATTTATTATCGGCACACCTCTGTATAACAGTATCTTCGTATAACAAGAATTTACTATTAAAGTCAAGCTTTTTCCGAAATCTATTTACATAATTATGTTATACTATAATTTTCTATAACAACATCTGTATTGCTTAAAATCTGACCACTATGGTCGACCCTACTGGGATCCCACTTGTTTGACTCGAAAGTTAACAAATACTTTACAAGTAAATACAATAAAAAATAGACACCAAGAATGGCGGTTAGCAAACAGAAAACATAAATCAAAAGCAAATAGAGGAAAAAATCAGAAGCAAATAGAGGCAAAAATCTTGAGCAAACGGAACAATTAACAAGAAGCAAACAAAAAATCTTGACCAAAACTTACACGATGCGATTAACGAGTGAGGGAGTGAGTCGACGTGACTGGCGGAGAACTGGTCCGGGTTATCGATTTTACCGAACCGTTAGCCCAATAACCCAATAAAGAATTAAAGATCGGGGTTATCGGTTTTACCCGATATATGCCCACCCCTAACTAGAAGAGTATTTGGCATGGTATACTAAATTTATTAACGTCACACCTCTGTATAACAGTATCTTCGTACAACAAGAATTTACTATTAAAGTCAAGCTTTTTTCGAAATCTATTTACATAATTATGTTATACTATAGTTTTCTATAACAACATCTGTATTGCTTAAAATCTGACCACTATGGTCGACCCTACTGGGATCCCACCTGTTTGACTCGAAAGTTAACAAATACTTTGCAAGTAAATACAATAAAAAATAGATCAAAGGTAAATCGTAATCGAAAATAATAAGACTTAGAAATGCAAATTATATATCTTATTGCTTTTGATAGATTGAGTGTTCCAGAGAATAAGAGGTGGAGAGAGAGAGAGAGCTTCTATTAGAAAAGATCTGATCTCTTTTATAACATTGGGACCTCCTTTATATAATAGGATAACACCCTCAAAATAATAAAATAATACAGGGGCAGGTCACGTGTCTTCGAGGGGACGACAAGACTTTAGAGCACGTTTTCGCTCCGACATTCTAAGGTCGTGCCCTCACTATGACTATTGCTTAGTCATGGGTCGTTGCTACCGCAATGGACAGAATTTGAACCTATACAGTTAGTCTCTCCGTTCGTTGGTGACGTAATAAAGTGCGTCACCGATGGACGGAATCGTGAACCTTGTATTGGGAAAATTTTGACCATGTTTGGAGATGGATACGTGAAGGGGCAACCATTTGAATCTGTTGATACATTGGCATGCAAGCCCTTCCCTGAAATGACATCACCGTATGCCGGCGTCATCTTTATGCGTGTTCCCGAGGAAGTACAAAAGGTGTTCTGATGCTTGGTTTCTCACGCCTGTTTGGGTCTTGCCTCTTCGATTTCGACGCTACCCAACCCTATAGATAAGTAAAGGGTTCAATTTAACCTAGCTTTAGATCATTTGCAAAAGTTTTCCAACTATTTCAAGAAAATGCTTCTTTTTTACGAAAATCCACAAACGGCACAAAAATAGATAGAAGGTTCAAATTTGTCATAGAAGGGGTACCTCGATTTACTACGCTTCCGTGGGAATACACTTGTGATTGTGTAGTACATCACTTCTCAATCGAAAATCATGACAAAATATAAACGGGATAACACTTCGGGGGCTCATAATAATAAATCATCTAACATACTGCCTCCGTCCGGTGGAAATAAGTGAGAGAAAAGGGAAGATCTCACCCCTATTACTGTAAATAACGTATCCAAAGAAACTCCTTATTATGAGGGACTTTTAACGGGATTCTCCCGAACAATATTGGGAGAAATCTGAGTTAAAACAAACTGATTTAGACCTTCTTCGTACATCGTATGATATACCTGCTCACATGGAGATGGTTCTAGCGGGAGAGGATTACGCGAACACCCACAGACCGGGGTACTGTACGTTCTACGAATACCCCATTTTGATCAGCTATGGCCTCCCCATTCTTCCATTGGTGGAAAAACTCTGCCATTTCTACAACATGTGTCCCATCCAACTCACTCTCTATACCCTAAAGGTATGTAGGGTAGTGTCTACATACGTGAAGCTAACGGGATTAGAGGTCTCTTTCCACCACATTTTGCAGCTATTCAGCGCTAGCTACCTGATTGGTACCATGCTGCATTTAAAAAGTCGTGGCTCGAAGGGGTTAGTCGTGCAAATCGACGATCGGCCTAACTGGGCTATTGCCGTAGATACTTCTTTATCAAGACGGAACATCTAGTGTTCAATCTCATCGGATTCCCTAAGAGGTAGGAATCGAGACGTAAATATTCTTATCCGTCGAGTCATTTATTGTACGTGACTGTAGCGGTTCCGATTATATCATCCTTATGATTTTTCTGTGATCTTGCAGCAATGGCTCACACTCCTTAGTTCATAACCGATATTAAGCAGTGGGTATCTGGTTTACTGCCTCTCACGGAAGAGACCCGCACGTGGGCAGAATTCATCGAACATTAGGGCACTGCGAGCCCTTCAGGTATTTCTTTGACTTTAGTTAGTCATTTTCACAAACTTCGTCAGCTAAATCACTTTTGTTGCCAGGTCGAAGTGCTCCTAAGAGGAGGGCGATAGCATCTACCTCCTTCCGATCAGATGTTGGTCAGAGTACACATGAGATACTTTATGCATCTCTTAAAGAAGGGGTAATCATAGCCTCTTTACAAGAGGCTGCTCCTGCGGAGGTGGCTGCAAGTGAGGCGAGGCGGTTGACGTCATCTCCGCAACCTGCGGATGATCCTACTGAGGGAGAGGAGCCTAAGGAGAGAAAAAAGAGGAGGCTCATAACAGGTAAGGCAGTGGCGATGGGAGATGAAGAGAGGGACGTGCCTCGCCAAACAACAAGGTCCGACTTTATGGCTGACGCCATCCATTTAGGGAGGCCAGCTAACCCGATACATGCTAATGTTGGTACCATATCGACTTGTGTTGCCGAGGGTGGCTCATTTCCCCTTATTGGTGGGGAAGCTGGAGGACTAACTGCTGAGGTCGCCCACAGGAATGTGGGTGAAATGGCAAAAAACCCTACACGTGTGGAGATGACATCGGACGGATCTGGCTGCATCATCGTGATTCTGGGGGCTTACAACTTGTTACAGTACATCGAGCGGGCTGCATTAGAGATGGCCCTACTGTGTGCTTCCCCTGAGCACGAGATGTTGAGTGTTGTCAGTGATGCGGAGCTATCTCGGAGGGTTGCTGGTATGGCATTACAGGTAACTTCTCTGTCCTTCGGTATGTCATGAAGTTGAGTTTGATGTGTACTAACTCATATGCATGTATATGTATATATATATATATATATATATATATATATATATATATATATATATATATATACTTTTTTATACCCTGGTTTTGGAAGTAGAGAGAAGGCGCCGTGAACAGAAGAAGGCGAGCATTTTGATAAGATGGTGAAGAGGTATAAATGGTATCACTCCAAGCATCAAGTGGTGGCGGATCGTTTCCGACAAGATCCAAAATTCCAGGTGTTCTGGGAAGGCATCGAATAGAGGGAGTCACAATTGAGTTGTAGGGCGGCGGAGCTGGAGAAAACAGATGAGGAGTTGATGAAGGCGGTGGATCATAATAGCAAGCTGGAATCACTCCTCAAGCTGAGGGGGGTGGAGTTGGAGCTCAACCGTAGAGTGACAGTGGAGGTAGCTGATCTTCATCGTAGGGTGTCGGCTTTGACAATCGAGCTCGAAGCTAAGGCGGCTGAGATCGACGTCCTAAGGTGTACTGCCTCGCCATAACACAGGGACGCGGCCCAAGATGTGCACCATATATGGATATACGTGGAGGTAAAATTGGACGTGTATAAAAAACTTCTTATTACAGAACGTGTTTCAGAGGAGGAAGTTCAAGGACAGTGGCGCGAGGCTCGTGTCGCTCATGTAGCTTGTGGGTACAGCTCCGACTCTCCTGACTAAGAGGGTAACACTTCGGAGGACGTCAACCGGCTCGAGTCTGACCCATGGTTTAATGAGGCTTACCAGATAGTTGAGAAGGGGGCGAGCAAATGGCGATGATAAACCTGGCGAGGCCCCTTAGGACTTGTATAGATTTTGCCTTTTTTTCTTTTTGGAACGTAACGGGAGTCCTCCATGAGACTAAATGTATATAATTTTTTGTTATAGTAAAAGAGTTATACTTTTGTTGCTATTCTTTTGTGTTGTTCTTTATTTATACATTGTTTGTCACCGTCGAGCTTGGTCGACGCATCAGTTGTGACAGCTTTTGGCCCATAGGATGTAATTTTAACTATTGTTGAAGCGTTATCCATTGTCGTCGAGCGTGGTCGACGATCATTCGCGATGGCCTTTGGCCTATAGGATGTAACTTCAAGTATCGTTGAAGTGTTATCCGTCATCGTCGAGCGGGGCTGATAATTATTGGCGATGGCCTATGGCCTATAGGATATAACTTCAACTGTAGTTGAAGTGTTATCCATCATTTTCGAGCGGGGTCGGTGATCATTGGCGATGGCCTTTGGCCTATAGGATATAACTTCAATTGTCGTTGAAATGTTATCCGTCATCATCGAGCGGGGTAGAAGATCACTAGCAATGGCCTTTGTCCCATTGGATGTAACTTCAACTGCCGTTGAAGTGTTACTCGTCGTCATCGAGCGGGGCCGACGATTATTAGCAATGGCCTTTGGCCCATAGGATGTATCCGTCATTGTCGAGCGGGGCCGACATTATCGGCGATGGCTTTTGGCATATAGGATGTAACTTCAACTGTAGTTGAAGTGTTATCCATCATCGTCGAGCGGGGACAATGATTATTGGCGATTGCCTTTGGCTCATAAGATGTAACTTCAACTGTCATTGAAGTCTTATCCGTCATCGTCGAGCGGGGCCGACGCTTATTGGCGATGGCCTTTGGCCCATAGGATGTAACTTCAACTGTCATTGAAGTCTTATCCCTCGTCGTCGAGTGGGGTTGACGATCAATGGTGATGGCCTTTGGCCTATAGGATGTAACTTCAACTATTATTGAAGTGTTATCTGTCGTCATCGAGCGGGGTCGAAGATCACTGGCGATGGCCTTAGCCGCTTACATAATGGAGAAGGTGGACTTAGCCGCTTACATAATGGAAAAGGTAGCCTTATCAACTTACATAATAGAGAAGGTGGCCTTAGCCTCTTACATAATGGAGACTCAACTAGGCTAGTCCCTTTACTATATCAGTCTGGAGAAATATGTCGATCGGCAGGTATGATAAACCTGTCTCCATACGCCCCTGGGTGTCCCCTTCACCGCCTTGTTAAAAACTCCTCGAGAAAACCCAATTGAGACAAAACTTGGGTAAGGAAAAAGAGCGCGACTCGAGAGACACCCCTAAAAAATGGAAGTATTTGAGGTGGGCCACATTCCATTTTTTTTAGAGTGTTTTTCCTTCCATTGTTTCCAACTGGAATGCTCCTTTGCCGGCATCTACTGTGATTTTATATGGCCCTCTCCAGTTGGTGCCTAGTTTCTCTTTGCTCGGGGCTTTTGACGCCAAAATTTTGGCTTTGAGGATGTAGTCTCCTACTTTGAGTGGTCGTATTTTGGCTTTTTTGTTGTAATAATTTTTGAGATGTTGCTTTTGAGCCGTCATTCTAATGTGGGCCATATATCTTCATTCTTCGGCTTCGTCGAGGTCTTGAAGCCTACCCATGTCGTTGTCTGCTCCACTGGTGTGTGAATATCTCAAGCTTGGTTCTCCGATTTCGACTGGTATAACCGCTTCGGTTTCGTAGACCAGCGAGTATGATGTTTCTCCTGTGCTAGATTTGGGCATTGTCCGGTATGCCCAAAGTACCTCTGGTAGCAATTCGGGCCAGAGCTCTTTGGCTTCTTCGATTTTCTTCTTTATTATGTTCAATATTGTTTTGTTGGAGGCTTCTGCTTGGCCGTTGGCGGCGGGGTGATATGGCGTGGAGAGTATCTATTTGATATGCCATTTGTCACAGAACTTCATTATCTTTTTTCCAATAAATTGTGGGCCGTTGTCGCAGCTGATTTCTTTGGGAATGCCGAAGCGGCATATGATGTTTTTCCATATGAGGCGATGACTTCATGTTCACGTTTTTGGGCATACGCACCTGCTTCTACCCACTTGGAGAAGTAGTTAGTCAAAACTAACAGAAATCATACCTTTCCTCACCCTGCTGGCAGGGAGCCAATTATGTCCATTCCCCACTTAATGAAGGGCCAATGTGATTTTACTAAGTGTAGGGGCTCTTCTGGTTGATGTATCATGGGGGCATATGTTTGGCATTGTTCTCACATATGAACATACTCTGTTGCCTCCTTTTTCATTGTAGATCAGTAGTACCCAACATGGATGATGCAAGGGATAAGAGTGCGATTACCAGTATGTGAGCCATAGTGACCCTCGTGTACCTCTTCGAGTACTTGCCTTGTTTGGTGTGACCCAAGCACTTAGTGAGGGGTCCGCCAAATGTTCTTTTGTACATATTGTGATTTATTAGGCAGTATCGGGTGGCTTGTACGCAGAGCTTTTTGGCTACTTTTTTTTCAGGTGGGAGTGTCCCTTCCTCAGATAGGAGATAAACTGGTTGCACCAGTCCCAAGTTTGATTTAATGAAAGTACCTTAGTGTGATCTATGGTTGAATGGAGTAGGGTGACTATATTTCCCTTGTTGATGATTTTGGTGGCTACAACCAAGTTGGTTAGGTCGTGCGCTTCGACGTTTTGTGCCTTCGGGATTTGTTCCAAGCGGCACTTGTCGAACTCGAGCATCAACTTGTGAATTTCTGACTGATATTTCTGCAGTCTCTATTCCTTGATCTAGTAAGTCCCAGTGACTTGATTTACCATGAGTTGAGAATCGCAATGGAGAATGAGTCGTCGAGCTCCGTACTTGATGGCTAACTTCATACATGCAATCACAGCCTCTTACTAGGCCTCGTTGTTAGTCATCTCGGGGCATTGTATGGACTGACGAATTATTTTGCTCGTGGGGACCTCGAGTACAAGTCTTAGTCTCGATCCCGAGGCATTGGAAGTGCCATCAGTGTAGAGGGTCCAGAGGTCGGCACTAGGAGTGGTGCGAATGGCCTCTAGTTCCGCTCCCGGCATAATTTTTGTACTGAAATCGACAACAAAATCTGCAAGTACCTGTGACTTGATGGCATTTCTTGGATGGTAGGATATGTCATGTTCGTTGAGATCTATGGCCCATCTGGCAAGCCTGCCCGAGAACTAGGGCTTGTGTAGGATTCTTCTCAGGGGAAGGTCAATATAATGTTTATGGGGTGGCACTGAAATTAAGGTCTAAGCTTTCGTCAAGCCACGACCAGTGCTAGGGCGAGCCTCTCGAGGTGTGGATACCGTATTTCAGCATCCACTAGGGTTTAGCAACAAAAAAATAGTAATAGGTAGAAGCAGTGGTAAGAAGGCAATCTCAAGTGAAATAAATAGGAGATTGCGTATCTTTGTTTTTACGGACCAGGACTGCGCTTACAGTGACTTCGGACACTGTCAAGTATACTAGCAAGGGTTAACTAGGGTTTTCTTTAACTAGTAATGGTGGCGAAGACATGTATTCTTTTAATTTTTTTAAAGCCTCGACGCATTCCTTATTCCATTGTAGTCTGTGATATTTTCTCAATACATTAAAATATTTGTGGCACCTGTCGGAGGATCTCGAGATGAACCTGGATAGCGCGGATATTCACCATGTCAGCTTTTATACATGTTTTTTGCTGTTCAAGGTCTCAGGTATTGCGTCTATTGCCTTATTCTAGTTCATGTTGACTTAGATACCTCGTTGTGACAAGAGGAAACCCAAGAACTTCCCTGATGCTACGACGGAGGCGCACTTTTCTGGGTTCAATTTTATCCCATACTATTGTAGTATCTTAAAGGCTTCTTTCAGATGGTTGAGGTGGTCTTCTTTGTTTGCTGATTTTACCAGCATATCGTCAATGTAGACCTCCATGGTCTTGCCAAGTTGTTCCTTGAACATTCTGGTAACCAGTCTCTGATACGTCGCCCCTACATTTTTGAGTCCGAAGGGCATCAACTTGTAGCAATATGTCTCCTGATGGGTGATGAATGTCGTTTTTTCTTAGTCCTCCTCGACCATCATGATTTGGTTGTAGCAAGAGTAGGTATCTAAGAAGCTTAGCAGCTTATGTCCAGTTGTGGCGTCGATCAACTTGTCAATGTGAGGTAATGGGAATGAGTCCTTCGAGTATGCTTTGTTAAGGTCGATGAAATCAACGCACATCCTCCATTTCCCATTTTTCTTTTTGACCATCATGATATTGGCAACCCATTGGGGACATTTGATTCCCTTATGGACATGTTGGCCAGTAGCTTATCTACCTCTCCGCTGACGGATTCGTTGATTGTGGGGTTGAATTTTCTTCTAACTTGCTACCTGGGTGGTATAATAGGTTGACGTTCAGCTTGTGGGTGGCGATGTCTCTTGGTTTTCTCGGCATATCTGAATGATAAGAGGCAAATAGATCAAGGCAAATAAATCTGCGTGGTTAGTTAGGAATTCATAGTACTTACTTAGGTCGCAAAGGCTGTGGCCGATGTAGTCTTTCTTTGTGTGGTATGTGCTGTCTAGTTGTACTAGGCCGAGGTCTTCGATCGTTGCTTTGCGGGATTCTACAATATCCGGATCTTTGATGTCTTTCATTGTCGGGTCGACCTTAGTCCCCAAAATAGTTGATTTCTATGCCACCGCACTTGCTCGTTTCCACTAATTGGTGTGTGAGCAGTCCTAAGCGATTCGGTAGCATTCTTGTGCAATGAGCGGCTCGCCCCGAATGGTAAGTACTCCCCAAGGGGTGGGGAACTTGATCACTTGGTAGAAACTTGAGGGGAATGCCCGCATGCCGTGTATCCATGGGCATCCTATGATGGCGTTATAGGCTATTTCTTAGTTCATGATGTGGAAAGTGGTTTCCAGTGTAACACCTCATGCTAAAATCGACAATGATACCTCCCCGTGGTTCGTTCCACTGCATTGTTAAAACTGGTTAGTGTTATGCAGCGTGGTATTATCCTATCTTTGAGCCTCATTGGCGCGAGGACTCTTGGATGGATAATACAAGCATCGCTTCCGTCATCAACCATGATACTCCTAACACTAGTGTCAGCAATACGTAAAGTTATGACTAAAGAATCATAATGTGGAAAAGATAAACCGTCGACATCAAACTTATCGAAGGTGATACTTTCTTCAAATTCATCATACTGTTTGTGGGTGATTGTTCATTTTAGCTTGTGCAAGGTGGTGAATTTTACATGGTTGATTGCTGAATCTTCGCCTCCTCCGACGATCATATTGATGATGCGTGCTGGCGAAGGTGGCTTTGGTGCCCCCTGAGGTTGTTCCCGCCCTCGTGTGAAAAATTTATCTTTTCTTTATCGCTGAGCAGCTCCCTCAAGTATTCTTGGTTCAGCATTCTGACTACCTCCTGTCGTAGCTCTATGCAATCTTTGGTTTTGTGCCCTATTTCCTAGTGGAACTCGCATAGGATGTTTGACTTCCTTATGGCGGGGTCTGATTTCATTTTCTGCAGCCATTGTACTTTAGTGCCCAGCCTCTCTAGTGCATACACTATTTCTGAGGGAGACACGCAAAAGTTATGGGTAGATAATAAAAGGGGCATACCTCTTTCGTTACGGAGTGGGGCGACATGGCGCTGCAGTGCTTCTGTGTGTCTTGGTGGTGGTGGATGCGAGGATCTGATGTAAGGCTGATGCCTTTCTTAGTTGAAGTGCGAGGATTGCTCCCGCTGACCCTCGCTGCGTTGATCCCTCCTTGCTACTGACTGTATCATCATGAGCTGTTGGGTTGGTCCGTTGAGGTCATCCTCATCTGCTCGTACCTCGGCACAGTAGGCGTTGTGAATTTCTTCCCATGTGGTGGGGGGGTACTTCATGAGTCAACTAAGTAGCTTTTTGGTTACTCTTGAACCATCTCTGCTCAGTGTTTTTGAAAGATACAACCGCCATGCCTTACGATACATTTGGTAGGCTCATCCTTACTCTGTTGAATCTGGCCAGGAAGTCCCTAAGTCCCTTACCTGCAGTTTGTTAGAAGGTGAATGTATCGTTGACCCTGGCCTCTGCTTTCTTTGCTCCTGCATGGGCGGTGGTGAACTTATCCACCATTTCTTCGAATGTTGATATCGTTCTGGCTGGCAGCTACGAGTACCATGAAGTATCCCCCCTTTAACGTTTCTCCGAACTTTTTCAGCAGTACGGATGGTACTTGTTCCTTTGACAGATCGTTACCCTTCACAGCGGTCACATAGTGGATCAGGTGGTCTTCGGGGTCTATCGTCCCGCCATATATCCTTAAGTAAGACAACATTTTGAAGGCTTTTAGGATCGGATAAGGTGCAGCTTCTTCGCTGTATGGTTGTTTGATGAATCTTCCCTAGTCGCGCTCTGGTAGTAACTTAGAAGCACTGGGAATTTTGTCTACCCTTTCCTGATGCTCTTTCATTTGATCCCGAAGTGCCTTATTTTCATTCTCCATTTCCTCCATTTTTTAAGGATGGCTGCAAATGTTTCATTGATGGTCTGGTCATTGGTGTGGTTGTTGTTTGTACGTACAGTATCGTGTTGGCGGGTGGTAGTGATGTCTGTCATCAACAGATTCTTAATGTTTCTTTGGGGTGGTTTTTCAAGAAAGCTACCTAGGGTGTTCATCAGCCATTCTTCCAGTAGCTTCTTGACCACCGGGGGTGGTGGTTCTTTGACTACAGATGTGAAAGCTCCCTTTTCGTGCAAGATCATCAAATCTTCAGATGGAGAGGGTGATATTTCTCCCTCTTGAGTTCTGACAGGTATTGTGCTCAAGATATATTCTCTACCAGCCTCTTTGATGGGGCTAATGAGGTTGGTTATGACATCTGCTATTGCTTTCAATCTTGCGTCATTTTCTTCCATTTTTTTTATTTCAGTAAGGTGTGAAGGAAGGTGGTTTGTTTTTGATGTTCTAGGTGCAAACTATGATTTTGATTGCCAAAATCCCCACAGACGGCGCCAAATTGTTTGACTCAAAAGTTAACAACCACTTTGCAAGTAAATACAATCAAAAATAGATCAAAGGTAAATCGTAATCGAAAATAATAAGACCTAGAAATGCGAATTATATATCTTATTGCTTTTGATAGATTGAATGTTCGAGAGAATAAGAGGTAGAGAGAGAAAAAGAGAGAGAAAGCTTGTATTAGAAAAGATCTGATCCACTTTACAATATTGGGATCCTCCTTTATATAATAGGAGAACCCCCTCGAAATAATAAAATAATACAGAGGTAGGTCACATGTCTTCGAGGGGACGACAAGACTTAAGAGCACATTTTTGCTCCGACATTCTGAGGTCGTGCCCTCACTACGACTATTACTTAGTCATGGGTTGTTGCTACCACAATGGGCAGTATTTGACCCTATACACCACCCAAGTAGTGGCACAGTAAAAAATGCCATGATTAACTCCAAACCATGTACCCCTGGTATTTGCTACGATTAAGAAATCACGCTCAAGGTCGACGACGCTCATAGTTATAGTACATAAATGCCTCTATCTATGAATATAGCAAATTCTGTGACTATATATAGATTGGGAGAACCTCCCACGATGGGAGGGGGGGGAGGGGGGACTTCTTCCTTTTTTCCTTCTTTCTATAATCTTCTATGTAATAAAATAATTTCAATACCTCCAGAAGGAGAGAAAATCTTACAAAAGTGATGTTAATAATATTCTTTATCGATCGATGGGAGAGGAAATATCAATAAGATTGAATGCCCCTTCTTTATATTATTCTATATGTTCTATTTTATTGATATGTCTGAAAATTATTATGCTTGACTATGATTTACCCTTTCATCTTCATTAATTGATTTAATAAAAAAGGTTTAAATATCTTTTGGTCAAACAATTTGACACCGTCTACGAGGATTTCTTAGTCAAAGTTCATAGTCTTCTTCATATCAGAACCCGGAAATGTAATCACTCACCAACAAAGAATGGTGAGTGAACCTCACGTGCTAATCCAGAGCATGATGCTGCATAGAAACATAAGTCATAATCGAATCTCCGCGCAAAGCTTACAAGGTAAGATAATGCTCAGCATGCAAATCCCATAAATGAACGGGAATGTCTTACAGAATAACTTGTGCATCAACTGATCCGCAAACCTAACCCATGCGAAGCCAAGGCATAAAAAAAGGGAAAGGTCGAATACAACCACCGAGTCCACAAATTATTACGTCATAAACCGCCTGAAAGTCAGGCAAAGCAAATGCGCCATAAGGCTGTCATAGCCCGTTGGCACATTTGATCAATATAAGGAAGAGTTCATCTCAGATCACCTTACATTTATTGCTTGAACATGGACGTAAGCATAGAAGCATGAGCAACCGCTCAGGGAATACGTCATATCCTCCAAAATAAGAAAAGTTAAGCCAAGCGGGACTCACCCAAGAAATGCATAAGCTAAGAAAAATTGGGATTCCTCCAAGGAACTCTCGATATTCTCCAGTAAAAATAAAATCGAGTATGTCAGGATCCACCCTGACGTGTGTACAAAAAAATACAGCAATATGTGACCCCAAAATTTGACAGTGAAATGACTGGTTTATATTTCGATGAAAGCTCGAAATAACACCCTTAAGGCCAAGGACCATCTCCAAAAAGAAGAGTTTGACCTCGATCGAATAACGATGGGTTAATATTTCAACGAAAGCTCGAAATAACACCCTTAGGGCCAATGGCCATCTCCAAAAAGAAGAGTTTGAATTCAATCAAACAACGGCGGGTCAATATTTTGATGAAAGCTTGAAATAACCTTATTAAGGCCAAGAGCCATCTCCAAAAGAAGAGTTCGGCCTCGATCGAACAACGACGGGTTAATATTTCGATGAAAGCTCAAAATAACACCCTTAAGGCCAAAGGTCATCTCCAAAAAGAAGAGTTCGACCTCGATCGAACAACGACGGGTCAATATTTTGACTAAAGCTCGAAATAACACCCTTAAGGCGAAGGGCCATCTCCAAAAAGAAGAGTTCGATCTCGATCGAATAATGACGGGTCAATATTTCGATGAAAGCTTGAAATAACACCCTTAAGGCCAAGGTCCATCTACAGAAAGAATTGGGACTCATTATAGGTTAACATGTCGATGAAATTTCAAAAAAATATCCTTAAGGCTGAAAGCCATCGCCAAAAAAGATTTAGATAGGAGTCATGATAATATTTCGATATAAGCTTGAAAGGTAACATCTCTACTGCTAAGGATATTATTAGAGGAAAGAGTTCGATGCCACTCGAACAACAGGGTGTAATGTTCTAAATGTCAATACCATACAAAAGGGGGGGGGGAGGGTGTGATTTGTGTGGTACCCAATTTTTGCTTAAACTGCTTCTGGAATGACCTGGTTCTTCTAGTTGTACAAATGACTGCTGTTTGCAGAATTAAAAGTACATAAAATAAAGAACACATAGATTTTTACGTGGAAAATACCTGACTCAAAAGGTGAGAAAACCACAACCTACTACTTAGTAGGATTTTCCCAAACTTCCACTAAAATTACTAATCCAAAATTGCATAATCCTGTTGTGCAACCAGTCTCTAACTGCTGTGACAACTTCAAGTTAACTCTAACTTGAATACTCAAAACACCTATACAATTGCTTCTATAAAAGCTGAAAGGTACAATATGAAACACCTACTACAATTAAACTAGAAATAAAGAAAGACACATAAAACTCTTTATGGAGTTGGTTTTTCAATCTTGTTCTTGTAGCTTCAGGTTTGTACACTTGAATCACACATGAATTGCTTGCAAAATATAAGGCCCCAAAATGTTTTTTCGAGTAATTTAAGATTTCGTCGTGCCAAGGTAGGCTAAATTATTTTATCTCGTGTGCAAATAAGGATTTATGATATTATGGATATCAATTTGATATGTTAATAAGTGTATAAGTCTTATTATAAGTGATTTGGGGTCTAAGGAGAGGCCTAAGTCTAAGCCAAGTTGGGAAATTGCATATTAGACGAAATCCGTAAATGTGTGCACACAAGACCTCACTTTGAACGATCATATCTCCAGTTATATTAGGAGTTGTGTGAGGATCAACCTATCAAATTAATTCCCTTTGAGTCTAGTTTCCAACGCAACAAATCGTTTGTCATTTGGAGGTATATACCGAAAGTTATTACTATTTTACTGGGAAGGTGTCACTCGCGCGAAACTTCACGCGTTTTACTGAGTATTCTGCCTCCGACGCGAACAACGCGCAAAGTATGCAAAACTTCATGCGTCTGGAAGGTTTTAATACCCCTAAAGATCGAAAATAAGAGATTCTGCAATATCTCTCAAGGGTAGGGTTCTCTCTACACCCCAACTCGACCAAGGCATCAAATCGCACACCTAAGGTGAGTTTTTAAGTGTGTTTTAATGGTGATTTCACTTCTAAATTACTAGTTACAACATGATTTTTGTTGGATTTCATAGGATTTATTCAAAACCTCAATAACACCCCAAAGTTGTCTTTCAAGAATTGGTATACAAGAGGTAATCCTACACCTTAGACTTACATATATGGAGTTATTAAGGGATTATGAGTATGAATCATGTATTACAACTTATGTTATGGTGATTGGAGGCTATAAATTCCCAATTTAAATACATGACCATGGTAAGGATTTAAAGATAACTATTCGATGGAATTTTGTTGGTTGGGTGTGAATGGTTGATCACACATGTGATGTTAGGAGTATATATTATTGAAGAAAAATAGGGGGATGAATTGTTTGTTAATCATGATAATTGGATGAACCAATACTATAGATATGAGGTGTAAAGATCTTTGGCTACAAGATGTTTGATAATAGCACTAAATGACATAAGTTATGGGATTTAGTACTAATATTGATCTCATTGAATATTGTATTGTAGATTGAAGTCGCTTAAGTATATTGGATCATTGTAGTATCATTAAGGGGCGAAATTGAGATATGTATGGCTAACTTTGGTCTTTGTAAAATTACCTTGTTTGGTGTACAAATATTTGGTGTGTGATTTCTACGTGGATTGTTGTGAAATTCTTGTGGTTGGTTTGTTGGGTGTTTGATTGGTTTTACTAAGTGTTTGTGGTTTAATGGTGCAAGTAATTGACAATGAATTAAATGCGTGATTGTGAAAGTGTTTTGTGGTAAGAGTTGGGAAACAAATGATGGAAGGAAAGTCATAAATGATGCAACTGCAACAACTGTGGTAATAAAATATTTGGCTTCTTGTGGGTACTCATTACAATGACTTGAATTGCTTATGAGCTATAAAATATAATGGAATTAGTACTATTGGTTATGGAACACTTGTAACATTATTATGGCTGTGTCTTGGGAAGTATTATCGTAACATGAAACACTTGTGGATCATTGTTGCTACTCCTTAAAGAACTATTGTTGTGATATTTGTGAAATGTTTATTGTCATTGTTGTGATCTTTGTGAATTGTTCATTGTTGTTGTTGTTGTGATAGTTGTGAAATGAAATTGTCCGATGTGAACAGGTTGCATGCCGCAACACAAAATGATAAATTATGGGTTGGGGTGATAAGGGTGACCGAGATAACAAGGTTGGAAAGCGATCGCAATTGCCATTGAAATCAATATGTGTACCAATTGTGAAATTATTGATGAGGAATTGTGAAAGAATACAGCATGAGAGTTTGTAACCTGTGGGGCACTGATTGTCCCTTTATTTGGCTTGATTGTACCTTCTATGTGTGTTTGGTTGTTGCTTATATTGTTATTTTCTACTTGTGTATGGTTTGAGGTTATTCGAAACAAAGTTAGGTGTTGAAAACTTGTTTGGCTTGACTGTTCCTTTGCTTGTGCATTTGATTGTTATTTATATTATTTTTATCTACTTGTGTATGGCTTGAGTTTACTTGGGACAAAGTTTATTCATACATACCAGTACAATTCAAATGTACCGACATCTCTTTTTGCCGGGGGCACTACAATCGTGTTATGATTATAGGTGGACCCGTAGCAGCTACTTCAGTCCACTGACTGTAGCTCCTCATCACTTCCCGTCAGCTAATTCGGCGAGCCCCTTCCCATTTGGGACCCTATGTGGCTCACGCCATTTTCTATTTTAGGATCTTGTTTTGATGTTGTATAAGGTATAACCGGAGCCTTGTTGCCGGCATTTCCATATTATTATTCAATTGTACTTAGAGGTTCCGTAGATAGGCTGTGGGTAGTGCCGGACATGGGAATTTAACAGAGAAATATTGATGTTTGGCAATGATGTATAAAAATTTGGAATACATTTATTATGGTGAATGAAGTTCCTAATGAAATTTTTTATTGTTATTTTTATAAAATTTGGTTAACGGGGTCCATATCCTATAATTTGCTATTTCACTTGTTTATTAGGTAATGAGAATAAGGGGTAACACATGGAATGAAAAAGGCACCCAGGTCCGCTTGGCTGGGGATACCCGGTCAGGCGCTGGTCATGTTTCTCGAATTTGGAGCGTGACAAACTTGGTATCAGAGCCTAGGGTTTTATGGTATCCTAGAATGTCTAGGAGTCGTAGCTAGTAGAGTCCTTCTTATCAGTATGTTGTCGACCACATCTATAAGTTGGAGGCTATTTGGACATTTAAGAATTTCACCCTTCTTTGTATAATCCAGATCGTGCGATATAGCTTAAGATAGGGAATTGATTTCCTGTCTAAGTCTTGTCCTCGTGATTGGTAATTTTGATACCATAATCCGCGAATTTGAAGCTTGTAAAGAAGGATTGATCCCACTATTGAGTCCGAGTGGATTACCGAAGGACTTGTTAGAGGAATATGTTGAGCCCTAGAGGGATTGGTAGAACTTGTTGTTAAGAGAAGTACCCTTGTTCCTATTAATGTCACTACACCACCAGATCGTGTAGTATATCATCAGTATGCACAGCTAAAACCCCGTCTCTTAGAAATTAAGCTTCCATGGTGCCCGCGTAAATATTATAGGTTCAAAATATAATTGATGCAGTACTCGTTTTGTTATGTTAAGCGAATTATTGTTGTGAAAATATATGTGGGAGGTACTTCTTCATGTATTTAATATATTATTCTTGGTAAATGAGGATATGTAAAGAATGTGAACTATGTGCTAAAATGCTTAGACTTCAAGTCAAGTTTAAATTGATATTTTGATGCCAAATTTTGTGAGAAAACTTGTTATGGTTGATTCCTCCAAAATGTTCTTATGTGTACCAAAGGTATTTGATTGATTGCGTCTAGTTGTTGGTAACATATAAAGATGTTTGGAAGTGAAGTAAGTGATTGTGTAAATGTGGTAAGACTAAATGTTGGATTCTAGCTGTGATTGATACTCTACATGAATTGGTGTTGTGACCAGATGTTTGTAAAATATGCATTCTAATATGATTAATGTGCTATTATTGACAACTTAAAATGGGTGCAAGGAATATGAATCATGAATTGAAATGTGAAGGCCTTAAATTGAAATTGGAGTAGCCTATATTAAATAAAACTGTGTGAAACCCTCTGTGTATAGAGATGTTGAAATAAGTCAAATGTTTTTGAGAAATAGAGTATAGACAATATGTCGAGAACTCGAAATGAAATTGTACCCGGTGATACTTGTGACATGAGGGAATATGAAATAGATTATGATGTTGATGTGAAATATGCGAAAATGATGTGAAATGCGGGGAAGAAGAGACTGTGTTATGAAATATGGCCCAGTGCCAAGTTTGATGTGATAATTGTGGCCCCAAGAGCCGATGGGCTAATATATGTAAAAATGGCATGATTATTTTATTAGATAATGTGGTGATCGTTGAAAGTGTTTGATTCGTACTTGTGATTTCCTTATAATTGTATGAAGCGCATGGGTGTATAATTTGATATGTGAACCCCATGGAAGGGCTATGAAATGAAGCCTAGAGGTATGAAAATTATGTGAAAACTATGTGATCCATTTTATTTTGTAATGTGGTGATTGTTTAAACTTTTTGTTAAACCCTTATAACTTTCTTGTCCTTGCATAGATTTGTTCTTAAAAAGAATCTAAATTACAAAACAATTCATGCACTAGCTCTTTGAATGAGATGTATTATTTACAAAGTCTCCCGATCACAGTACTAGTATTTACAACCTCCTATGGAATTGAGCTTTATTAGCATGTTCCTGAATTGAGTTATAACACTATTGATACTTCCCACTTGTTTTTCCTAAATTTTCATCAAGGTACTATTCCCAATGAAATCCTTACAGAAATGTTTTATTTAAATGAACAACATCTACTCACTTGTACCTATACATGCACCATCATAAAGTTTGTACATGTGGTGTTAGATCCATGCAAAGTATCCAAGATTTGTGATCCTTCTTGAGTCGCTCTTTTACTCAGTTGTGTATGACTTATATGGGTTCATCAACCAATCCACTCTCTTACAAGTAACACCATAAAACCTTTTCAATGTCTAGTAACATGCATGCATATCTTAGTTCCTATCATATGAGTGCATATCAATTGAAATGGTCACCGTGTGCATAAGTCTCTCTGAAAAATTGAGATCCTCACATCCCCATCACAGATATCTTGTGGCGCCATGGTTTTCGTGCCCGCTTGGGATATCTTGCAGTAAGTAGCTCACTCCGTCCTAGTATTGTGGTTGCTCATGGCATAGTCATGTGTTGCAATGGGGGGTTAATATAGTAGAATTGTGTCCAGCTTATAACAAATGATTATTTTCTATTCATGTCTCCACAATGTGTTAATTGTATTCCTTATTTAGTGAATTTATTTTGCTAGATCCCAACACTTGTATGACAACCATAAGAGAACATGCCCTTCTATGTATCACTATGACACTTCCTTTTTCAAGTCAAAACCTATGGAGATCTCATAATGAACATCTGCAAACCTTCATTGATTATTGTGAACTATCTCATTGAGTTTGGTTGTCTTTACACCCCCAACTTCTAAAATCCTTAACTATGTCATTGTCATGTGCGGGGAGTTTTACTACCCTTGGTATCTCACCTTCTTGGCTGGATAGGAGGGTTATTTGCCTTCTCCCCGGAGCATCGTATTAACTATCAGAACCATCTAACCAATTCATGATTTTGTCCCAATATCAAGATTTCCAAGCTATTGAGTTTCACTCGTGAAAGGTTGAGATTAGATGACTTCAGATTTTTGTACATATCATGAACATGTTGATTTGAATGACAAGTGGTCGTAATTTTTAGTTCTCTCATATATGATCAATTACCAAGAAGTTTTAAGCTGTCCTGAATATGGTAATGTCATAAGCGTTCAATTCTTTTTATCCTTATAGGCTTGTGGCCTATATTCTGTGCGTCAAGTAATGGTAAGAGTGTAATTAAACTTCATGTATTTTGAATCTCATATCACATTCAAGGTGCTAGAGTATTCTTATTCTTGATAGACGAATTTTCCCTACACTCTAGAAAATGAGGGGTTCATGTACTTGAGTATTCCTCCTTAATAATTCGTATTTCCCATATACTGCTTACTCGTATGACTCATTTGTGTAATAATTGAGGTAGTCATAATGATTAACTATGTCAGTACTGTTAGTATTAACCTTTTGTGTCTCTTAGCATATGACCTCATAAAGTACTCTACTCAGCGTATTAATGGATTCCTGAATAACTCGAGCCTGATCATGAACTCTGTTGTTCCTTGTTGTATTAGATCCATTGGGTATGGTAGGTTTAGAAAAGTCAAAGATAAAGTTTCATATATATATATATATATATATATATATATATATATATATATATATATATATATATATGTATGTATGTATGTATGTATTGGAGAGATAATTTGATGGTCAGTTTATGATATCACATCTTAGGGTAACTATTAAGGGTCATCAAGGGATTAGTGTGAGTGTCCCCCTGAAAATGTTATGTGAGTTGATAATAAAGGTAACATAAGTGTACTACACATTAGGTTGCAATAGGTGTATGACATTCCCCGTAATTGTTCCTCATATACTTTGTGTTTTCGCATGCTTAGATTGAACAATATGATCCTGGTAATATCCTATATGATGCACTACTAGAAAGAATCATGATGGCTTTGCTTCATATGGATTGTTGATTGAAACGAAATTATATTCTTGTTGATGAACACCTTTGTGATTACATTAATGGCTGGTAAGGACTATTATAAACACATGATTGTTTGTTTGCTATGAACTGATATCCTTGATGGTATGATGCCAAGTTATAGAATTGTGGGATTATTTTTGTTATCATGAATTGCAATATCCAATGGAGTGTAAATTGTACAGTGGAAGTTATCAAAAGGTAAAGCCAATGGATAATTATCTCATGCAAGATGTTTATCTGTCATCCTTGTTATGTATGTTTGGGAGTTGATATTATTTTTGAGAAGGTGTCATGACAATGCTTGTAAGTCGATAATGTCATCTAAAAGGCTAAATGTGTCGTGGAAGGAAAATATTTTCGCTTGATTGAATGCCAGTTAGTTTTGACTTGGAATGTACCATAAAGGTATTTTGATATAAAATTGTGCAGTCCATGTTCTGTTATCCTTACGTTAATGTGGTGCTTGTAATATTGGGATTAGGATTGTGGATATATACATTGTGGTGATATGTACAGTTGTGGATATGTTGTTGAGACGAATTTGGTGATTCTCTGGCAGGTGAATAGGCCTAGTTACAAAGGAAACTGTGCCGAAATTTCTGAAAAATTTAGGAGTTAGTGAAAATTTAGAGAATAGAGGTAGGTTAGAAAAGAGATGTGTGATGTTAAAGTGTTCGAGGAAGACTATGCTCCTCATTTGAGGACGAATGATCCTAAGGGGAGAGAATGTAAAGCCCCAAAAATTTTTTCCGAGTAATTTAACATTTCATCATGCCAATATATGTTAAATTATTTTATCTCGTGTGCAAATAAGGATTTATGATATTATGGATATCAATTGGATATGTTAGTAAGTGTATAAGTCTTATTATAAGTGATTTAAGGTCTAAGGAGAGGCCTAAGTCTAAGCCAAGTTGGGAAATTGCATATTAGACGAAATCTGTAAATGAGTGCGCACAAGACCTCATTTTGAACGATCATATATATAGTTATATTAGGTATTGTGTGAGGATCAGCCTATCAAATTAAAGCTCTTTTAGTCTAGTTTCTAACGCAACAAACCGTTCGTCATTTGGAGGTATATACAGAACGTTATGACCATTTTACTGGGAAGGTGTCACTCATGTGAAATTTGAAATTTCGCGTGTTTTGCTGAGTATTCTGCCTCCGAAGCGCGAACATCGCACGAAGTATGCAAAACTTCGTGCGTCTGGAAGGTTTTAATGCCCCTAAAGATCGGAAATAAGAGATTTGGGGATATCTCTCAAGGGTAGGGTTCTCTCTACACCCCAACTCGACCAAGGCATCAAATTGCACACCTAAGGTGTGTTTTTACGTGTGTTTTCATGGTGATTTTACTTATAAACTACTAGTTACAACATGATTTTGGTTGGATTTCATAGGATTTCTTCAAAACCTCAAGAACACCCCAAAATTGTCTTTCAAAAATTGGTATACAAGGGGTAATCCTACACCTTAGACTTACATATATGGAGTTATTATGGTATTATGAGTATGAATCATGTATTACAACTTATGGTATGGTGATTGAAGGCTATAAATTCCCAATTGAAATACATTACCATGGTATGGATTTAAAGATGATTACTCGATGGAATTTTATTAGTTGGGTGTGATTGGTTGATCACACATGTGATGTTAGGAGTATAAACTATTGAAGAAAAATAAGGGAATGAATTGTTGGTTAATAGTAATAATTGGATGAACCAATACTATAGATATAAGGTGTAAAGATCTATGCCTACAAGATATTTGATAATAGGCCTAAATGGCGTAAGTTATGGGATTTAGTACTAATATTGGTCTCATTGAATGTTGTATTGTAGACTGAAATTGCTTAAGTATATTGGATCATTGTAGTATCATTACGGGGCGAAATTGAGGTATGTATGGCAAACTTTGATCTTTGTAAAATCACATTGTTTGGTGTACGAATATTTTGTGTGTGATATCTTCGTGGATTGTTGTGAAATTCTTGTGGTTGGTTTGTTGGGTATTTTATTGATTTTATTAAGTGTTTGTAGATTAATGGTGCAAGTAATTGACAATGAATTAAATGCGTGATTGTGATAGTGTTATGTGGTAAGAGTTGCGAAAGAAATGATGGAAGGAAAATCATAAATGATGCAATTGGAACAACTGTGGTAATAACATATTTGGCTTCTTGTGGGTACTTATTGCAATGATTTGAATTGCTTATGAACTGTTGAATATAATGGAATTGGTACTATTGGCTATCGAAACACTTGTAACATTATTGTGGCTGTGTCTTGGGCAGTATTGTCGTAACATGAAACACTTGTGAATCATTGTTGCTACTCCTTAAAGAAATGTTGTTGTGATCTTTGTGAAATGTTTATTGTCGTTGTTGTGATCTTTGTGAATTGTTCATTATTGTTGTTGTGATTTTTGTGAAATGAAATTGTCCGGTAGGATCGGGTTGCGCACCGCAACATAAAATGATAAATTATGGATTGGGGTGATAAGTGTGGCCGAGGTAATAAGGGTGGCCAAGGTAATAAAGTTGGAAAGCGATCGAAATCGCCATTGAAATCAATATGTGTACCAATTGTGAAATCATTGATGAGGAATTGTGAAAGAAGACAGCAGGAGAGTTTGTAACCTGTTGGGCACTGATTGTCCCTTTATTTGGCTTGATTGTACCTTCTATGTGTGTTTGGTTGTTGCTTCTATTATTATTTTCTACTTGTGTATGGTTTGAGGTTATTTGGAACAAAGTCAGGTGTTGAAAACTTGTTTGGCTTGACTGTTCCTTTGCTTGTGCTTTTGATTGTTGTTTATATTACTGTTATCTACTTGTGTATGGCTCGAGTTTACTTGGGACAAAGTTTGTTCATACATACCAGTACAATTCAAATGTACTGACGTCCCTTTTTGTCGGGGATGCTACAATCATGTTATGATTGTAGGTGGACCCATAGCAGGTACTCCAGTCCACCGACCGTAGCTCCTCATCACTTCCCGTCAGCTGATTCGGCGAGCCCCTTCCCATTCGGGGCGCTATGTGGCACACGTCACTTTCTATTTTGGGATCTTGTTTTGATGTTGTATAAGGTATAGCCGGATCCTTGTTACCGGCATTTCCATATTATTCTTCAATTGTATTTAGAGGCTCCGTAGACAGGATGTGGGTAGTGTCGGGCATGAGAATTTAAAAGAGAAATATTGATGTTTGGCAATGATGTATATAAATTTGGAATACCTTTATTATGGTGAATGAAGTTGCTAATGGAAATTGTTATTGTTATGTTTTTAAAATTTAGTTAATGGAGTCTATATCCTATAATTGGCTATCTCACTTGGTTATTAGGTAATGAGAATGAGGGGTAACATGTGGGATAGAAAAGGCACCCAGGTCCGCTTGATTGGGGATACTCGGTTGGGCGCCGGTCACGTTCCTCGAATTTGGGGCGTGACACAAAAAGCCTTGCTATTTTTCTCCCAATTCACATTTAACTTCTGTATTTTTGTGCAACACTTTAATGTGAGAACATCCTGCAATATATAGAGTTAGTAGATGAAGAAATTGTCACGACCCCAAATCTGGTCGTGATGGCGCCCAGCACATTGCTAAGCCAGCCTGACCAATCAATATAAACAACGGAGCTAGAAGCTCTCTTTAGCCCATTTAAGCATATTAATTCACGAAGCAACAACGATACATATAACGAAAACGGGGAACCAAGTCCCATAATACATCAACTCCCATAGACCAAGGGTCAAGAGTCATGAGCCTCTACTGAACATAAGTGTATAAAGGTTTACAAGATACCAAGTGCTGAAAGAAAAGTCAATACAAAAATCAAGAGACAGTAAGAAGGAATATCGGGTCCTGCGGACTCTGCAGCTACCTCGAATATCCACAAATGTCGCCTCGCACAGCTACTGGATCACTGCTGAGAGGTACCTGGATCTGCACACAAGGTGCAGGGAGTAAAATGAGTACTGCCAGACTCACTGGTAATAAACAGGGGTAAGACAGCGCAGATAAGAAATCCGCAATAAAGCACTATGTAAACCTGTAATCAAATACCCTGTCACGGAATCAACATCAACTGTACCTATACCATCAAGTACCAGCAAAACAGTATAACAGCTAGCAGATGTAGCTAAATGCAATGCAATGCATGATATGACCGCTACGGCGCGTAGCCGATCCAATTTGGGTACCTGTGCTCACTGTGGGGGTTCAGACTCCGGAAGGGCTCCTTCAGCCCAAGCACAATATCACTGCGGCGTGCAGTCCGATCCGACATATGTGCTGCTGCGGCGCGCAGCCCGATCCACTACTAGTCAACTAATATGCAATCATAGCCTCGCAGGCTCAAAAGTAGTTTTGAAAACATCTTTTATCATTTTTCAGTTGAAAACAGAAATATCAAGTTCTAGAGATTTGGAAATAACATGATAACAGAAATAGCTGCGGACTAGTAGTAAACTAGCATGTCAATATGATAAGACAATGATAACGATCCTCGCGGGATCCAATAACCGGCTCATGGCCCACAAGTATACTCAACCGCCCAAGAAGGGGGTTCCTCGGCTCAAGAGTGGCCATTATCACAATATATAATATGCAACCATCCGAGAAGGAGGTTCGACGGCTCAAGAATAGCCTAATATCATAATACAATATCAACAAGTCGGACTAAGTCATAGTCCCCAATCACAATCGACCCCGCACTCACAAGAGAGTACGTGTCTCGCCGCTATACATCGTCACAAAGTGGTATACCGGGGTTTCGAACCCGCTGGTCATCACCCACATCTATTACTCACCTCAATACGGCGTGATGACTACTCCGCAGTGCCCTTGCCACGAGAATCAAGCTCCGCACGCGTAGAATCTGATCAAATATAGTAGAAACACAACAAATTAGGCCAATGGGACGACACCCAATCAAAACAACTCAATTTACATCAAAATTCCCAAAGTTGTCAAAACCCGACTTTCGGTACGCTTGTCAAAAAATTACAAAAGTCACATATTCGGAACCCTCATCTCGATACGAGTCTAAGCATATCAATTTTACCAAATTCGGACTCCATTTGCCCATTCAAAACCTTGATTTTCTAAAGTTCAAGCCTAGGGCTAAATCTTCCATGAATCACCCCAAATTCCTCCACTTTCATGATATAATTGCATAATATTATCAATACTAATCATAGTTTAAGTCCATAGTTGATTACCTGATGATTTCCCTTGAGTTTCTCTTCAAAATCGCCCAAATCGCCTCTAAATCCGAGACCCAAATGTGTGAAATATTTCTGAAATTTTTCTAACTTTTGATACACTTAACTCACAGCGATTTTCGCTTCTGCGGATAAAATTCCGCTCCTACGAGTCCGTATCCGCGACCATAGGGTCGCTTCGCGATTCCAGGCCTAGCCGGCCAATTCCGCTTCTGCGAGAAAAGGACCGCTTATGCGCGTCCGCTTCCGCGATTAAACCTCCGCTTCTGCGAAAACATCCGCTTCTGCGCTCCAGAGTCCGCTCCTGCGGACTCGCCCAGGCGGTCAAGAATCCGCTTCTGCGGACCTTCCCATTTTCTTCTCGTCCGCTTCTGCGATCACTGGCTCGCACCAGCGATGCCGCTTCAGCGGAAAGGATTTCGCTTCTGCGATGCCAAGCGCTCCTGCGCTCCTCAGTCCGCTCCTGCGGACTCGCCTCCGCGCCCACATTTCCGCAGGGGCGAAAATGACAGAACCAGAATACTTCAACCTGCAATTTCCATGATTTTCTTCCGTTTAACCATCTGAAAACACCCCGAGGCCCCCCGGACCTCATCCAAACATACCAACACATCTTAATACCTTATTCGAACTTGCTCCAATCCTCAAAACACGTCTAACAACATCAAAACCCATAATTCGCATCGAATTCAAGCCTAAATTCCTTAAAACTTTCCAGATTACACATTCAATCAAAAACCCGACCAAACTACGTCCGAATGGCTTGAAATTTTGCAGGCACATCCAAAATCACCTAACGTAGCTACTGCAACTATCGAAATTCCATTCCGACCCTCGGATCAAAATCTCACCTACCGTTCGGATTTCGCCAAAATTCAACCTTAGCCAATTCAAGCCTATTTCTACATCGGGCCTCCAAATTACATTCCGATTGCTCCCCTAAGTCACAAATCACCTCCCGGAACTAACCGAATCATCAGAATCCGATTCCGAGCCCTCTAACCAAATAGTCAACTCCAGGTTGACTTTTCTTATTCAAGTCTCCTTCAAAAAGGCTATATGCCTCATTTTCAATCCAAATCACTCCTAAATCACCCGATAGACTTTAACACTGATATAAAAGCATAAAACATAAAATTTCAACATAACGGGGTGGTAATTCCCGTGACGACGGGCCGGGTCGTCACATTCTCCCCTCTTAAGCAAACGCTCGTCCTCGAGCGGGTCAAGAAACATACCTGAAGTCTCAAACAAGTGAGGATATCTGCTCCGCATCTCCCGCTCGATCTCCCAAGTGGCCTCCTCCACGGGTCGACCTCTCCACTGAACCTTAACCGATGCAATCTCCTTGGACCTCAATTTTCTCACCTGACGTCCCAAAATGGCAATAGGCTCCACATCATAGGATAGATCACCATCAAGCTGAATGGTACTGAAGTCTAATACATGAGACGGATCTCCAATGTACTTCCGGAGCATAGACACATGGAATACCGGATGAACGCTGGATAAACTGGGTGGCAAGGCTAACTCATATGCCACCTCTCCAACTCTCCTAAGTATCTCAAAAGGGCCAATGTACCTGGGACTCAACTTTCCTTTCTTCCCAAACCTCATGACACCCTTCATAGGTGAAACCTTCAACAATGCTCTGTCACCAACCATGAAAGACAACTCTCGAACTTTACGGTCCGCATAACTCTTCTGACGAGACTGTGCTGTACGAAGCCTCTCCTGGATCAACTTTGCTCTATCTAGAGCATCCTGGACTAACTCAGTCCCTATCAATCTAACCTCACCAGGCTCAAACCATCCCACGGGGGATCTACACCGCCTGCCATACAATGCCTCATACGGGGCCATCTGAATACTCGACTGATAACTGTTGTTGTAGGCAAACTCGGCAAGTGGTAGGAACTCATCCCACGAACCACCAAAATCAATCACACAAGCTCGCAACATATCCTCCAAGATCTAAATAGTGCGCTCAGACTGTCCGTCTGTCTGGGGGTGAAATGTTGTACTCAACTCAACCCGTGTACCCATCTCTCGCTGAAATGCTCTCCAAAACTGAGAAGTGAACTGAGTACCCCTGTCGGATATGATAGACACCGGAACTCTATGCAACCGAACAATCTCTTAAATAAAGATCGCTGCCAACCGCTACGATGAGTAGGTAGTACTAACTGGAATGAAGTGAGCTGACTTGGTCAGTCTATCCACAATCACCCATACAGAATCAAACTTCCTCGCCGTCCGAGGGAGTCCAGTAACAAAGTCCATAGTGATCCTCTCCCATTTCCACTCAGGAATATCAATGCGCTGAAATACACCACCGGGCCTCTGATGCTCGTACTTAACCTGCTGACAGTTGAGGCACCGTGCTACATGTCCGACAATGTCCATTTTCATCTTTCTCCACCAATAGTGTTGTTTCAAATCTTGATACATCTTAGCGGCTCCAGGATGGATAGAATACCGCGAGCTATGGGCCTCCTCCAGAATCAACTCACGAAGGCCATCAACATTGGGCACACATATCCGGCCCTGCATCCTCAATACGCCGTCACTATCAATGGTGACATCTCTAGCATCATCATGCTGAACTCTGTCCCTCAGGACAGCCAAATGTGGATCATCATACCGGCGCTCACGAATACGATCATATAGAGATGACCGAGATACAACACAAGCCAATACCCTGCTGGGCTCCGAAATATCTAACCTCACTTGCCGATTGGCTAGCACCTGAACATCATAAGCAAATGGCCTCTCCTCAGCTGGAATATATGCCAAGCTCCCCATACTGACCGCCTTCCGGCTCAAAGCATCGGCCACCACATTGGCCTTCCCCGAATGATATAATATAGTAATGTCATAATCCTTCAGCAACTCAAGCCATCTCCGCTGTCTCAAATTAAGGTCTTTCTGTTTGAACAAGTGCTGGAGACTACGATGGTCGGTATACACCTCACAAGACACACCGTACAAATAGTGCCTCCAAATCTTCAAGGCATGAACAATGGCGGCTAGCTCCAAATCATGAACAGGATAGTTCTTCTCACGTGGCTTCAACTGCCGAGAAGCATAAGCAATCACCTTACCTTCCTGCATCAACACACAACCTATCCCCACTCTCGAGGCATCACAAGAAACGGTATATGAACCTGAAGCTGATGGCAATACTAACACTGGAGCTGTGGTCAAAGCTGTCTTGAGCTTCTGAAAGCTCTCCTCGCACTCATCCGACCACACGAATGGTGCACCCTTCCGGGTCAATTTAGTCAATGAAGAAGCAATGGATGAAAATCCCTGAACAAACCGGCGATAATATCCCGCCAAACCAAGAAAACTCCCGATCTCTGTAGCTGAGGTCGGTCTAGGCCAACTCTGCACCGCCTCTATCTTTTTCTGATCAACCTGAATACCATCACGAGACACCACATGTCCCAGAAATGCTACGGACTCGAGCCAAAACTCGCACTTGGAGAATTTAGCATATAGCTTCTCTTCTCTCAATCTCTGCAACACAATACTCAAATGCTGAGCATGCTCCTCTTGACTACGAGAGTAGACTAGAATGTCATCAATGAACACAATCACAAATGAATCCAAATAAGGCCTGAACACACTGTTCATCAGATGCATAAATGCTGCTGGGGCGTTGGTCAGCCCAAAAGACATCACAAGAAACTCATAATGACCATATCCGGTCCTGAATGCAGTCTTCATAATATCCGAGTCCCTGATCTTCAGCTGATGATAGCCTGAACGAAGATCGATCTTAGAAAACACCCTCGCACCCTGTAACTGATCAAACAAATTATCTATGCGCGGTAGAGGGTACTTGTTCTTCACCGTCACTTTGTTCAATTGCCTATAATCAATACACATTCGCATGGAACCATCTTTCTTTTTAACAAATAATACCGGCACACCCCACGGAGACACACTAGGGCGGATAAAACCCTTATCCAGAAGCTCTTGAAGCTGCTCTTTTAGTTCTTTCATCTCAGCTGGTGCCATCCGATAAGGAGAAATGGAAATGGGCTGAGTTCCCGGCACCAAGTCAATGCTAAAATCAATATCCCCGTCCGGCGGCATGCCCGACAGGTCTGAGGGGAATACATCTGGGAAGTCCCTCACAACAGGTACGGAATCAATGCTAGGAGACTCGGCTCCCACATCTCTCACAAAAGCTAAGTACGATAAACACCCTTTTTCAACCATCTTCTGAGCGCCTTTAAGAACGAAATAACACGGCTAGGGACGAAATCGGTCGAACCCCGCCACTCAATCCGAGAAATACCAGGAATGGCCAACGTAACTGTCTTAGCATGACAGTCCAATATAGCATGGTACGGAGACAACCAATCCATACCCAATATAACATCAAAGTCCACCATCCCCAACAATAACAAATCTGCCTGGGTCTCCGGACCCCCAATAGATATAACACAGGATCTATAGACATGATCCACAACGATCGTATCACCCACGGGGGTGGATACATGAACAGGCAAATCAAGACTACCACGAGTCGCACCCAAGTGATGTGCAAAATAAGAGGACACGTAAGAATATGTGGACCCCGGATCAAATAGAACAGAGGCATCTCTGTGACAGACAGAAATGATACCTGTAATCACTGCATCGGAGGCAACTGCATCACGCCTGTCAGGAAGTGCATAGAATCGCACCTAGCCTCCACCAGATCTCTCTTCGCCCCTAGGGCGACCACGAGAAGACTGACCTCCACCTCTACTAGACTGAGATGGTGCTAAAGATGAGGGCTGGTCCCTCTGCTGAGTCCTGTCCCTACGGAGTCGAGGGCACCGTCTCCTCATGTGGCCAAACTCACCACACTCATACCATGCACCTGGTGCTGGAGAAGGGGACTGAAGGGAGCCCCTCCCCGCAGAAGAACCCTGGGCTGAAGAAGTAGGTGCTGCACCCTGGGCTGGAAAGGCACTAAGCGATGACTGACCCTACTGAAACCCCTGTCGACCACGACCATAAGAACCTCCGCTCTGCTCTGGGCGGCCTGAATGAGAAGGTCTAGATGAGCGACCTCTGCTTTGCTGGGAATGCCCTCTAGATGGAGCACCACCAAAACTGCCAGAACCACGAGGCCTCTTGGCCTCCCGCTCCTCTCTCTCTCGGCGACGATCCGCCTCAATGGAGCGTGCCATATCAACAACCTGCTCAAACGATGATGACAAAACTCTCTCTCTGGTCATAAGAATGCGGATAGAGTAATTGAGGCCATCAATGAACCTCCTGATCCTCTCCCTATCATTAGGGATCATCCATGTGGCATGCCTAGCCAACCGTGTGAATCCGAGCTCATACTGGGTCACAGACATGTCGCCCTGAACCAACCACTCGAACTAGCAACGTAGCTCCTCGCGACGAGACTGTGGTACATATTTCTCTAGAAAGAGAGTAGAGAACTGCTGCCATGTGAGAGGTGCTGCTCCTACAGGCCTACGCCTCTCAAACTCTTCCCACCAATCAAATGCGGGACCGGTGAACTGAAAGGTAGTAAATGAAACCCCGCTGGACTCAAGAATACCAGCCGTCCGCAACATCCTCTAACACTTGTCCAAGAAACCCCGGGCATCCTCGCCCTCAACGCCACTGAAATGGGGTGGCTGAAGTCTACCAAATCTCTCAAGACGACGCTGCTCGTCGTCGGGCATAACCTGAACCATATGCTCTGGAGCTGGAGCTGGTGCAGCTGGAGGAATAACTGGTGCAACCACCTGAGCGGGGACCGCCTCTGGCGTCTGAAGTCCCTGAACAACCTGCTCAGGTGTGCGAGCTGCAGGGGTCTGCTGACCACCCCCTGTCTCAGATGTCGCTGCAGTAGCGGTAGCTGAAACTACCCGAGCCAAACCGGAACACACCGATAATATCTGAGCAAGAGTCTCTTGAAGACCAGGAATAGCAATAGATACAGTCTGGCCCTGAACTGGGGCTGCTGGAGCATCAACCACTGGGGGCTGCTCCTGAACTAGTACAACAGGCGGGTCAGCTGGCACTGCCTCAGCCGCTCTACCTTTAACTCTAGCACGACCGCGCCCACGGCCTCTAACAGGTGGCAATGGAGGTTGTCCACCTCGTCCTGATGCTCGCGTTCTCGCCATCTGCGAGAGAATAGAATATAGAAGTTCAGTTCTCAGAACAACAAGATCGCACGACACAGTTCAAGAAAAGTGAAGTTTTCCTAAAGGTTCGCAGCCTCCCGAGGATAAGTACAGGCGTCCCCGTACCGATCCACAAGACTCTACTAACCGGCTCAAGACTCACGAGGCCTAGTAAACCTAGGCTTTGATACCAACTTGTCACGACCCCAAATCCGGTCGTGATGGCGCCCAGCACATTGCTAAGCCAGCCTGACCAATCAATATAAACAACGGAGCTAGAAGCTCTCTTTAGCCCATTTAAGCATATTAATTCACGAAGCAACAACGATACATATAATGAAAACGGGGAACCAAGTCCCATAATACATCAACTCCCATAGACCAAGGGTCAAGAGTCATGAGCCTCTACTGAACATGAGTGTATAAAGGTTTACAAGATACCAAGTGCGGAAAGAAAAGTCAATACAAAAATCAAGAGACAGTAAGAAGGAATATCGGGTCCTGCGGACTCTGCACCTACCTCGAATATCCACAAATGTCGCCTCGCACAGCTACTGGATCACTGCTGAGAGGTACCTGGATCTGCACACAAGGTGCAGGGAGTAAAATGAGTACTGCCAGACTCAGTGGTAATAAACAGGGGTAAGACAATGCAGATAAGAAATCCGCAATAAAGCACTATGTAAAGTTGTAATCAGATACCCTGTCACAAAAATCAATATCAACTGTACCTGTACCAACAAGTACCAACAAAATAGTATAACAACTATCAGATGTAGCTAAATGCAATGCAATGCATGATATGATCGCTACGGCGCGTAGCCCGATCCAATTTGGGTACCCGTGCTCACTGTGGGGGTTCAGACTCCGGAGGGGCTCCTTCAGCCCAAGCACAATATCACTGCGGCGTGCAGTCCGATCCGACATATGTACTGCTGCGGCGCGCAGCCCGATCCACTACTAGTCAGCTAATATGCAATCACAGCCTCGCAGGCTCAAAAGTAGTTTGAAACATCTTTTATCATTTTTCAGTTGAAAACAGAAATATCAAGTTTCCAGAGATTTGGAAATAACATGATAACAGAAATAGCCGCGGACTAGTAGTAAACTAGCATGTCAATATGATAAGACAATGATAACGATCCTCGCGGGATCCAATAACTGGCTCATGGCCCACAAGTATACTCAACCGCCCAAGAAGGGGGTTCCTCGGCTCAAGAGTGGCCATTATCACAATATATAATATGCAACCATCCGAGAAGGAGGTTCGACGGCTCAAGAATAGCCTAATATCATAATACAGTATCAACAAGTCGGACTAAGTCATAGTCCCCAATCACAATCGACCCCGCACTCACAAGAGAGTACGTGTCTCGCCGCTATACAGCGTCACAAAGTAATATATCGGGGTTTCGAACCCGCTGGTCATCACCCACATCTATTACTCACGTCAATACGGCGCGACGACTACTCCGCAATGCCCTTGCCACGAGAATCAAGCTCCGCACGCATAGAATCCGATCAAATACAGTAGAAACACAACAAATTAGGCCAATGGGACGACACCCAATCAAAACAACTCAATTTACATCAAAATTCCCAAAGTTGTCAAAACCCGACTTTTGGTACGCTTGTCGAAAAATTACAAAAGTCACATATTCGGAACCCTCATCTTGATACGAGTCTAAGATATCAATTTTACCAAATTCGGACTCCATTTGCCCATTCAAAACCTTGATTTTCTAAAGTTCAAGCCTAGGGCTAAATCTTCCATGAATCACCCCAAATTCCTCCATTTTCATGATATAATTGCATAATATTATCAATACTAATCATAGTTTAAGTCCATAGTTGATTACCCGATGATTTCCCTTGAGTTTCTCTTCAAAATCGCCCAAATCGCCTCTAAAGCCGAGACCCAAATGTGTGAAATGTTTCTGAAAGTTTTCTAACTTCTGATACACTTAACTCACAGTGATTTTCGCTTCTGCGGATAAAATTCCGCTCCTACGAGTCCGTATCCGCGACCATAGGGTCGCTTCAGCGGTTCCAGGCCTAGCCGGCCAATTCCGCTTCTGCGAGAAAAGGACCGCTTATGCGCGTCCGCTTCCGCGATTAAACCTCCGTTTCTGCGAAAACTCCCGCTTCTGCGCACCAGAGTCCGCTCCTGCGGACTCGCCCAGGTGGTCAAGAATCCGCTCTGCGGACCTTCCCATTTTTCATCAAGTCCGCTTATGCGATTGCTGACTCGCACCAGCGGTGCCGCTTCAGCGGAAAGGATTCCGCCTCTGCGATGCCAAGCGCTCCTACGCTCCTCAGTCCGCTCCTGCGGACTCGCCTCCGCGCCCACATTTCCGCAGGGGCGAAAATGACAGAACCAGAATACTTCAACCTGCAATTTCCATGATTTTCTTCCGTTTAACCATCTGAAAACACCCCGAGGCCCCCCGGACCTCATCCAAACATACCAACACATCTTAATACCTTATTCGAACTTGCTCCAATCCTCAAAACACGTCTAACAACATCAAAACCCATAATTCGCATCGAATTCAAGCCTAAATTCCTTAAAACTTTCCGAATTACACATTTAATCAAAAACCCGACCAAACTACGTCCGAATGGCCTAAAATTTTGCAGGCACATCCAAAATCACCTAACGTAGCTACTGCAACTATCGGAATTCCATTCCGACCCCGGATCAAAATCTCACCTACCGTTCGGATTTCGCCAAAATTCAACCTTAGCCAATTCAAGCCTATTTCTACACCGGCCTCCAAATTCAATTCCGATTGCTCCCCTAAGTCACAAATCACCTCCCGGAACTAACCGAATCATCAGAATCCGATTCCGAGCCCTCTAACCAAATAGACAACTCCAGGTTGACTTTTCTTATTCAAGTCTCCTTCAAAAAGGCTATATGCCTCATTTTCAATCCAAATCACTCCTAAATCACCCGATAGACTTTAACACTGATATAAAAGCATAAAACATACAATTTCAACATAACGGGGTGGTAATTCCCGTGACGACGGGCCGGGTCATCACAGAAATAACTATAGTTCTGATGCAACTCTTCCTTGGTGGAAGAGTTCTAGTTGATTTCAACTTCTAACTCCTTCCCTATCTCCGATAGTATTCTCTTTGAGTAAGGACTCCTTCTCCTTATCAAATATGCAAGATTTTCAATCAGGAGATAATAAATACACAAGTTAAGCTTATCTCCATCACGTGCAACTCATATTCTCAAATCTGCCCATTTTTGTGCACCTGAGGGACGGACCACTGGATAGACCTAGTTCATCATGAGTTCCCTTGTAAGTCTTCAAAACTAACCTTTACTTGGGCCAACAAATTTCCTGTTTTTGATGATGACAAATTCTGTGCTTTTCATAAGCTTAGCCCTATTTCAACTCAGCTCAACATCAACACAATGTTACAAATATTTTTCGTTTTTATCACTTATCATCAAGAACCAGGTACATTAGGTTATAAATATCACTTGTTCAAAGCACAAACCTTTTCCCCCTTTTGGCATCATCGAAAAGTTGCATAAAAAATGTAAGATAACCAAATTTTAAAGCTTACTCATGGCCACTGGGGCTACTTCAAATGCAAACATGGATTAATCATCATAGATCAAACTAAGAATTTCAACTATCAAAGAAATATAAACAAACAGTTAGAGCAAAAACAATGAATTTCATTGATGATTGATAAGATTCTACCACAAAGCATAAGAAGAAATAAAAATATTGAAAACATGAGCAAAAGAAACAAAATATTCTCAACTGGGTCACTGGTTTATCTACATTACGCTAGGAGTCTTAATGCTTGGAAGAGATGGGAGTTGAGTTATTTTCTTGGAGCATGTCTTGAAGAATTCCATCATTCTTCTCCTTTTCTCTTGCAAGTTTAGTTCTGAGAATATCTCTCTCAGATTCTATCTTAACCAATCGTGTCTTCAGCCTTGCTATCTCAATATCCTTTGCCTCACTCTCCTATACCAAGACTTTGACTTTGCTATTGATAGGTGTCTTTTTATATGAACCAGGCTCATTAAGAATGACATTGACTTCATCATCGCAAGAAAACAAAGTATTAACCCCACTTCTTCAAAGACACCTTGAAATGTGCAAGCATAGTTGTAAGAATTAAACCATAGGGAATGACATGAGTTTGTAGTGCCCTTAATAACTCTATTAGTAGGTCTACGAGGGTTTCATGTTCAGATGGAATAGGTTCATCTATATTTTTTCGAGTTGAATCAATCCCTCAGTAGCTTTGCCAGACCTACTTCCCCCTGTTTTGCTCACACTCTCTTCTAATTCACTAAATTTTTCTCCCCAAACAACCAATTCACCAGTTTCTTTTATTATACCAACAGGAGTAATGTCACGACCCGGATTTTCCCCCAACATCAGGATCGTGATGGCGCCTACTCGTGGTAGCTAGGCAAGCCACTGTATTCATACTATCCTGTTTTTAACACAATTTTAATTAAATAAATGCGGAATGCTTTATCAAAATGGAAATAACAATTCACAAGGTGAAAATCATACTAAAATCCTCTACCCAAGACGTGGAGTCACCAACTCACGAACTACTATGGAATACTACACATAAAAGTCTGAAGGAAATATAACATAATTCTGTTTGTCTCGGAACAAAGAGACTACAGCTAACAACATAAATAAAGAGAGAAACGTCGGGCCTGCGGACGTCCGCAAGCTACCTCGATCTCAAATATGATCAACTCCCACGCAATCGATTTACTGTTGCTGCTGCTCCTGATCGTAACCTGGACCTGTGCAAAAACGCACAGAAGTGTAGCATCAGCACAACCGACCCCATGTGCTGGTAAGTGCCTGGCCTATCCCGGCGCAGTAGTGACAAGCCTAGGACCAGACACTCACATAAACCTGTGCAATTCAATATATATATATATGTGTACCACAAAATAACAAGAAATAATCAAGTATTAACACAATAAGGAATATCTTAAAGAATTCAACAATTAACCACAGTTAATAATTTCACAAGGAAAAACAAAGTATAATGTAAACACAAGTAATATCAATTCAAGAAATAGCAAGCAATTACACGGCATCACCCTTCGTGCTTTTACTCTCATCCTCACCAAATAAACAAATAAAGTACACGGCATCACCCTTCGTGCTTTTACTCTCATCCTCACATCCATAGTACGACATGATCCTTCGTACATGGTTCAATAACAGGGCACGGCATGATCCTTCGTGCATAATCAATAAATAAACATGGCACGACATTAACCTTCGTGCATAAATAAATAAACATGGCACGGCATCACCCTTCGTGCATTATCACTCTTCCTCACCCAAATAACAATCACAGTTAAGGGCAAAGAAAGAAACAGCAATTCATAAACCGTCCCATCAAGGGCAATCAATAATTATCTTCACAACAAGTCCCAACAAGGGAGAACAATAACAATTCATCCGTAATATATCTCAAAATAATTATTTTCCAACGACTCACGGTCATACTAGACGCCAATGTATGGATGCTCGTCACCACAGCCCATACACCGCACTCGATCACATAACACATAACACATAATCCTATTCCCTCAAGCTAGGATAGAACAAACACTTACCTCGAATGCTTATGAACAATTCACTCCGTGGAAATGTCTTTTCTTTCAATTTGGCTCCAATCCAACCGTATCTATACACAATTGATTTAATATAATCAATTCTACTCAACAAACTAATTCTTAAGACCAAATACAACTTTTACAACATTCTGCCCGGAATAGTGGATTTCAACCCCGGGCCCACATGGTCGGAATTCGGGGTTAGGACTAAAATCCGGTTACCCAGCCCCCCACGAGTTCATATATATAATTTGTTTCAAAATCGGACCTCAATTCGAGGTCCAATTCCCCAATTTATGAAAAACCTATTTTCTAACAAAAACAAGAATTTTACCATGAAAATCTTTGATTTCTTATGAAAAACATGTTTAATGATGTTAGGAATTGAAAGAATTAAGTAAAAAGTGACTTACAATCGTTTTGATGAAGAAGAAATCCTTGAAGAATCGCAAATGGGTGTTTTGGTTTTGTAAAATGTGAAGAAATGACTGCGAAATTCGTGTTTTTCAGGTCTCTGTGTTCGCATTTGCGAACATGGGTTCGCAATTGCGAACCCCGACCAATTTCTGGAGTTTGAAAAATAAGCTAAGGCTGGGAAGTTCGTATTTGCGAACATTTGTTCGCATTTGCGAACACTGGCAGTCAAAGGGATGTTCACATTTGCGAACCAATGTTCGCATTTGCGAACACATGCTGTATAAGGCAGTGTTCGCATTTGCAAACAATGGTTCGCATTTGCGAACCAAGGCAGTATGGGAAATGTTCGCATTTGCGAACATAGGCAGCACTGGGGACCTTCGCAAATGCGAACGATTGTTCGCATTTGCGAACAAGGCTGGCTTCGCATTTGCGATCAAGGTTCGCATTTGCGAGCCTTGCATTACACTGTCCCCTTCGCAATTGCGAGAAATTCTTCGCAATTGCGAAGCCAACAGCTGGGTGAAAAAACCAGCAGTTCAAAATTCAGAATTTCATCCAACGGCCTATCAAATCTTTACCCGAGCCCCCCGAGCTCCAAACCAAACATGTACACAACCTCAAAAACACATTATGGACTTGTTCGTGCGATCATATCGCCAATATCACTTCGTTTTAATCAAATCAAGCCTCAAACTCATGATTTTCATACTTTTGATTTTCAAAACTTCTTAACTTGGAACTCAAGGTCCAAAACATCTCAAACGACATCCAAATGTCACCAAACTTTACGGAAATCACATATATAATATTTAAGACTTGTACCGGGCGTCGGAACCAAAATACGAGCCCGATACCAAGGTCAATTAATTTATTTCATTTAATAATTACATCAAAAACAATTTCACATAAAAATTCATAACTTGGGCTCTAGGCCTCAGAATTCGACTCCGGACGCATGTCCAAGTCCCATATTTTCCTACGGACCTCTCGGGACCATCCAATCTCGGTCCGGATCCGTTTACCAAAAATGTTGACCGAAGTCAACCATATCAATATTAATATCATTTTTATCCAAATTTCTCATAGAATTCATATTTTCTATCAAAAAATCTTTCCGGCTACATGCTCGGATTGTGCACGCAAATCGAGGCAACATAGAATGAGGTTTTCAAGGCCTCAGAAGCTCGAAATGATTAATTAAATAAGTGATGACCCTTTGGGTCGTCACAATCTCCACCTCTAAAACAACCGTTCGTCCTCGAACGGACAAAAGAAAGAAGTACCTGAGTCAGGAAACAAGTGTGGGTAGCGGCTCCGCATATCGGACTCGGACTCCCAGGTCGATGCCTCAGGAGGCTGACCTCTCCACTGAACACGCACAGAAGGATAACTCTTCGACCTCAACTGTCGAACCTGCCGGTCTAGAATGGCCACCGGCTCCTCCTCGTAAGATAGATCATTGTCCAATTGGACAATACTGAAGTCTAACACATGTGTGGGATCGCCGTGGTATCTCCGAAGCATAGATACGTGAAAAACCGGATGCACGGCTGATAAGCTAGGCGGCAAAGCTAATCTGTAAGCCACCCCTCCCACTCTGTCTAGAATCTCAAATGGACCAATATACCTAGGGCTGAGCTTGCCCTTCTTCCCAAACCTCATCACGCCCTTCATAGGCGACACCCGTAGCAATACTCGTTCACCAACCATGAAATCTACATCTCGAACCTTACGATCCGCATAAGTCTTTTGCCTGGACTGAGCTGAACGCAATCTCTCCTGAATAGTCTTGACTTTATCCAAGGCCTCCTGGACTAAGTCTGTACCCAACAACCGAGCCTCTCCCGGTTCAAACCATCCGACCGGTGATCGACATCGCCTACCATACAACGCCTCATACGGAGCCATCTGGATGCTAGATTGGTAACTGTTATTGTAGGCGAACTCTGCTAATGGTAGAAACTGGTCCCACGAACCTCCGAAATCAATAACACAAGCTCGAAGCATGTCCTCTAGAATCTGAATAGTCCTCTCGGACTGGCCATCCGTCCGAGGATGAAATGCTGTACTCAACTGAACCTGGGTACCTAACTCCTGCTGGACCGCTCTCCAGAACCGCGAGGTAAACTGCGTACCCCGATCGGAGATAATAGATACTAGCACCCCATGGAGACGAACAATCTCCCTAATGTAAACCTCCGCTAACCTCTCCGACGAGTAGGAGACAGACACTGGAATAAAGTGTGCTGATTTGGTCAGCCTATCAACAATGACCCAAATAGCATCAAATTTCCTCCGAGTCAAAGGAAGTCCAGTAACGAAGTCCATAGTGATCCGCTCCCATTTCCACTCGGGAATTTCAATCCTCTGGAATACACCACCAGGTCTCTGGTGCTCATATTTTACCTGCTGATAATTTAGACACCGAGCGACATACGCAACGATATTTTTCTTCATTCTGCGCCACCAATAGTGTTGCCGTAAGTCCTGGTACATCTTCGCGGCGCCTTGGTGAATAGAATACCGCGAACTGTGGGCCTCTGCTAAGATCAACTCTCGAATCCCTTCGACATTGGGTACACAAACTCGACCTTGCAATTTCAATACCCCATCATCATCTAGGTTTACCTGTGTGGCACCTCCCCGCTGTACTGTATCTCTCAACTCATGCAAATAAGGATCATCAAATTGCCTCTCACGGATACGCTCTAATAATGAAGAACGAGCGACCGTGCAGGCTAACACCCTGCTAGGCTCAGAAATGTCTAATCTCACGAACCGGTTGGCTAAGGCCTGGACATCTAGAGCTAATGGTCTCTGATTGACCGGAATGTATGCAAGACTACCCATGCCGGCATACTTTCTACTCAATGCATCGGCCACCACATTGGCCTTACCTGGGTGATATAATATCGTAACATCATAGTCTTTTAGCAACTCTAACCATCTCCGCTGTCGTAGATTCAACTCCTTCTGTTTGAACAAGTATTGTAGGCTTTTGTGATCAGTGTACACCTCACATGTCACACCATATAGATAATGCCTCCGGATCTTTAAGGCATGAACCACTGCTGCTAACTCAAGATCATGAACTGGATAATTCTTCTCATGTATCTTTAACTGCCTCGAAGCATAAGCGATAACCTTACCATCCCGCATCAATACCGCTCCAAGCCCTGTACGAGATGCGTCACAATAAACTGTATAAGGCCCTGTACCTGTAGGTAGTACCAACACTGGTGCGGTGGTCAAGGCTGTCTTGAGCTTCTGAAAGCTCGCCTCACACTCCTCTAACCACTGAAACTGGACACCCTTCCGGGTCAACCTGGTCATCGGGGCTGCAATAGAAGAAAACCCCTCTACAAAACGACGATAGTAACCTGCTAATCCCAAGAAACTCCGGATCTCAGTCACTGAAGCTGGTCGAGGCCAATTCTGGACTGCCTCAATCTTCTTTGGGTCTACTTGAATACCTTCCACTGATACAATGTGACCCAGAAATGCTACCGAACTCAGCCAGAACTCACATTTAGAAAATTTGGCATATAGCCGGTTATCTTTCAGAGTCTGAAGAACCACTCTGAGGTGCTGCTCGTGCTCTTCCTGGCTGCGGGAGTACACCAGGATGTCATCTATGAAGACTATCACGAACAGATCTAAGTAAGGCCCGAATACCCGATTCATCAACTCCATGAATGCTGCTGGGGCATTGGTCAACCCGAAGGACATGACCAAGAACTCATAATGCCCATATCTAGAGCGAAAGGCTGTCTTAGGAATGTCAGCCGCCCTGATCTTCAGCTGATGGTAGCCCGACCTCAAGTCTATCTTAGAGAATACCCTCGCTCCCTGGAGCTGGTCAAACAAATCATCAATCCTCGGCAGTGGATATTTATTTTTGATAGTCACCTTGTTTAACTGCCGGTAATCAATACACATCCGCATCGAGCCATCCTTCTTCTTTACAAATAATACAGGTGCTCCCCAGGGGGAAACACTGGGCCTGATAAAACCCTTCTCAAGAAGGTCCTGCAACTGATCTTTCAACTCTTTTAGTTCCGGCGGGGCCATACGATAGGGTGGAATAGATATGGGCTGAGTGCCCGGTGCCAGATCAATACAGAAATCAATATCCCTGTCGGGTGGCATGCCCGACAGGTCTGAAGGAAAAACCTCCAGAAACTCCCGTGCAATAGGGACCGACTCAATGGAAGGAACTTCTGCGCCGGAATCACGAACATAAGCCAAATAAGCTAGACACCCCTTCTCGACCATACGTCGAGCCTTAACATAGGAAATAACAGTGCGAACGGAGTGGCTTGAGGTACCCTTCCACTCTAATCGGGGTGATTCTGGCAAGGCTAAGGTGACAGTCTTATCATGACAATCAAGAATAGCATGGTATGGGGACAACCAGTCCATCCCCAATATGACATCAAAATCTACCATATCCAAGAGCAACAGATCAACACGGGTCTCAAGACCCCCAAATATAACTACACACGAACGATGCACCCGATCGACTACAATGGAGTCACCCACTGGTGTAGCCACATAAACTGGAATATCCAGAGCATAGCTGGGTACAACCAAATACGGTGCGAAGTAGGAAGACACATAGGAATATGTAGATCCAGGGTCAAATAATACCGAAGCACCTCTGCCACACACAAGAATAGTACCTGTAATCACGGCATCTGATGCCTCTGCCTCTGGCCTGGCTGGTAAAGCATAGAATCGGGGATCTGCACCTCCCCTCTGAGCTGCGTCTCTAGGACGACCATCAACTGGCTGACCTCTACCTCTCGCCGGACGGTCTCCACCTCTACGGTCTCGACCTCCACCTCTATAATCTCTACCCCCGCCTCCGGCTGGCTGGGCAGGCTGAGGTCAGCTGGGGCCTGAATCATAGGACGAGGACCTCGCTGCTGAGAGTTGCCCGCTGCTAGAGGGCAATTTCTGATAAAATGACCTGGGTCACCACAACCGTAGCAACTCTTAGACTGATAGGGCTGCTGGCCCTGACGACCCGAATGGCCTCCACGAACACTCTGAAGAGGCTGAGCATTAATAGGAGACTGGTCTGAATAATGCCCCCGAGAAACCGCGATCACCTGGTCCACCCTGTGAAGCCTGAAGGGCGGAATGAAAAGGCCTGGAGGACTGGCCTCTATCAAAGGATTCTCTGCTACCAGAGGAAGAAGCACCAAACCTACCCGAATGACGAGGCCTCTTATCCGAAGAATAACCGCCTCCTCTAGCGAGAGCCATCTCAACTCTGCGTGCTGCATTGGCTGCCTTCTGAAATGATATGTCACTCCCCACGCCCATAGCCATCTGGAGTCTAATCGGCTGATTAAGCCCATCTATAAATCTGCGGACCCTCTCCCGCTCCGTGGGAAGTATCACCACCGCATGACGAGCCAAGTCGATAAATCTCGTCTCATACTGTGTAACTGTCATAGTGCCCTGATGGAGGCGCTCAAACTGCCTCCGAAGTACATCCCGCTGAGTAGCAGGGAGAAACTTCTCCATAAATAGTTCCGCAAACCGATCCCATGATAAAGCTGGGGACCCTGCTGGTCGAGTCAGGCAATAATCTCTCCACCAAGTCTTGGTGGATCCTGCAAGTCTGAATGTACAGAAGTCAACTCCGTTTGTCTCCACGATCCCCATAGTCTTGAGAATCTCATGGCAACTGAATAAAAAGTCCTGAGGATCCTCTGATGCGGCTCCACTGAATGTAGTGGTAAATAGCTTGGAGAACCGATCAAGCCTCCATAACGAATCAGAAGTCATGGCCGCTCCATCGCCGGCATGAGCTGTGGTACCTGACTGAGTGGCCACAGCTGGCTGAATTACTGGTGCCTGAGGCTGAGGAGCTACTGGCTCCGGAGTATGAGCAATAGGAGTCTGGGCCCCTCCTCCAGCCCGAGAAGTGGCTGGGGCAACTGATAATAAACCCGCTCTGGCAATGCTGTCCATGAATCCCGCTATTCTGACCAAAGCATCCCGGAGATCCGGGGTAAATAAAGCCTCTCCCGGGACCTGAGCTGGGCCCACTGGAGCTGCTGGAACCGGAACCTCCTCGTCAATCTCAATATGAGGCTCCACCTCCGGGGTAGCTGCCTGGGGCTGAGCTCTACCCCTACCACGGCCTCTGATACGGCCTTGGCCCCTGCCCCTCACGGGAGCTGCCTGGGGCTCGGGCTGCTGGTCAGCGGACGAAGAAGCGCGTGTCCTCACCATCTGCGAAAGGACAGAATAGAAATTCAATCAGCAATTGAGGAACAAGTCGCACGACAAGAAAGAACAAATGAGAGACTCTTTCCTAACTCAATAGACTCTGGAGGACAAGTACGGACGTCTCCGTACCTACCTCTCAAACTCTACTAAGCTTGTTCGTGAGTGGTGAGACCTATGTAACCTAGAGCTCGATACCAACTTGTCACGACCCGGATTTTCCCCCAACATCGGGATCGTGATGGCGCCTACTCGTGGTAGCTAGGCAAGCCACTGTATTCATACTATCCTGTTTTTAACACAATTTTAATTAAATAAATGCGGAATGCTTTATCAAAATGGAAATAACAATTCACAAGGTGAAAATCATACTAAAATCCTCTACCCAAGACGTGGAGTCACCAACTCACGAACTACTATGGAATACTACACATAAAAGTCCGAAGGAAATATAACATAATTCTGTTTGTCTCGGAACAAAGAGACTACAGCTAATAACATAAATAAAGAGAGAGACGCCGGGCCTGCGGACGTCTGCAAGCTACCTCGGTCTCAAATATGATCAACTCCCACGCAATCTATTTACTCCTGCTGCTGCTCCTGATCGTAACCTGGACCTGTGCAAAAACGCACAGAAGTGTAGCATCAGCACAACCGACCCCATGAGCTTGGTAAGTGCCTGGCCTATCCCGGCGAAGTAGTGACAAGCCTAGGACCAGACACTCACATAAACCCGTGCAATTCAATATATATATGTGTACCACAAAATAACAAGAAATAATCAAGTAATAACACAATAAGGAGTATCTTAAAGAATTCAACAATTAACCACAGTTAATAATTTCACAAGGAAAAACAAAGTATAATGTAAACACAAGTAATATCAATTCAAGAAATAGCAAGCAGTTACACGGCATCACCCTTCGTGCTTTTACTCTCATCCTCACCAAATAAACAAATAAAGTACACGGCATCACCCTTCGTGCTTTTACTCTCATCCTCACATCCATAGTACGGCATGATCCTTCGTACATGGTTCAATAACGAGGCACGGCATGATCCTTCGTGCATAATCAATAAATAAACATGGCACGGCATTAACCTTCATGCATAAATAAATAAACATGGCACGGCATCACCCTTCGTGCATTATCACTCTTCCTCACCCAAATAACAATCACAGGTTAAGGGCAAAGAAAGAAACAGCAATTCATAAACCGTCCCATCAAGGGCAATCAATAATTATCTTCACAACAAGTCCCAACAAGGGAGAACAATAACAATTCATCTGTAATATATCTCAAAATAATCATTTTCCAACGACTCACGGTCATACTAGACGCCAGTGTATGGATGCTCGTCACCACAACCCATACACCGCACTCGATCACATAACACATAACACATAATCCTATTCCCTCAAGCTAGGATAGAACAAACACTTACCTCGAATGCTTATGAACAATTCACTCCGTGGAAATGTCTTTTCTTTCAATTTGGCTCCAATCCAACCGTATCTATACACAATTGATTTAATATCATCAATTCTACTCAACAAACTAATTCTTAAGACCAAATACAACTTTTACAACATTCTGCCCGAAATAGTGGATTTCAACCCCGGGCCCACATGGTCGGAATTCGGGGTTAGGACCAAAATCCGGTTACCCATCCCCCCACGAGTTCATATATATAATTTGTTTCAAAATCGGACCTCAATTCGAGGTCCAATTCCCCAATTTATGAAAAACCTATTTTCTAACAAAAACAAGAATTTTACCATGAAAATCTTTGATTTCTTATGAAAAACATGTTTAATGATGTTAGGAATTGAAAGAATTAAGTAAAAAGTGACTTACAATCGTTTTGATGAAGAAGAAATCCTTGAAGAATCGCAAATGGGTGTTTTGGTTTTGTAAAATGTGAAGAAATGACCGAAATTCGTGTTTTTCAGGTCTCTGTGTTCGCATTTGCGAACATGGGTTCGCAATTGCGAACCCCGACCAATTTCTGGAGTTTGAAAAATAAGCTAAGGCTGGGAAGTTCGCATTTTCGAACATTTGTTCGCATTTGCGAACACTGGCAGTCAAAGGGATGTTCGCATTTGCGAACCAATGTTCGCATTTGCGAAAATAAGCTAAGGTTAGGAAGTTCGCATTTGCGAACTTTTGTTCGCATTTGCGAACATAGGCAGAATATTGGGGAGTTCGCATTTGCGAACTATTGTTCGCATTTGCGAACATAGGCAAGATAGGGGAATGTTCGCATTTGCGAATTATTGTTCGCATTTGCGAACAAGGCTGGATATGGGTATGTTCGCATTTGCGAACTATGGTTCGCATTTGCGAACATAGGCAGGATATAGGGATGTTCGTCGCAATTGCGAAGCCAACAGCTGGGTGAAAAAACCAGCAGTTCAAAATTCAGAATTTCATCCAACGGCCTATCAAATCTTTACCCGAGCCCCCGGGCTCCAAACCAAACATGTACACAACCTCAAAAACACATTATGGACTTGTTCGTGCGATCATATCGCCAATATCGCTTCGTTTTAATCAAATCAAGCCTCAAACTCATGATTTTCATACTTTTGATTTTCAAAACTTCTTAACTTGGAACTCAAGGTCCAAAACATCTCAAACGACATCCAAATGTCACCAAACTTTACAGAAATCACATATATAATATTTAAGACTTGTACCGGGCGTCGGAACCAAAATACGAGCCCGATACCAAGGTCAATTAATTTATTTCCTTTAATAATTACATCAAAAACAATTTCACATAAAAATTCATAACTTGGGCTCTAGGCCTCGAATTCGACTCCGGACACATGTCCAAGTCCCATATTTTCCTACGGACCTCTCGGGACCATCCAATCTCGAGTCCGGATCCGTTTACCAAAAATGTTGACCGAAGTCAACCATATCAATATTAATATCATTTTTATCCAAATTTCTCATAGAATTCATATTTTCTATCAAAAAATCTTTCCGGCTACATGCTCGGATTGTGCATGCAAATCGAGGCAACATAGAATGAGGTTTTCAAGGCCTCAGAAGCTCGAAATGATTAATTAAATAAGTGATGACCCTTTGGGTCGTCACAAGTAAGTGAAGAATCAACCACTCTTGTACCCTTTCCCCTCACAGTACTCCTAGCACCCTTGATCTCCTTTTCGTTTCCCTTTTTTTCATTTTTACCACCAACTTCTCCAGATTATGTAGACTCTATACCTTCTATACATCCTACAAATATATTCTCCAAATTTGCAGCAACTTTAGAAATTGTCTCAAGAGAAACTTTAGAACCAGAAGATACATGTTCAGTTTTGAAAGTCCTACTTTTTTCCCGCTTAGTAGCAGACTTAAATGAATCTTCAGATTTCTAGGATTCTTCTTCCCTACCTGCTTTCAATTGCTTATTTATTTTTTTGAACTACCCTCCTTCAACGACAATATTATGAGCCATCATCTTTACTCTACGTTTCTTAGAGATTGGTGTTCTAGAAGGTGCAGAAGTGGTTTCCTATGATGGTGATGAAGGATTTCAGAGGTGTTTGACATATCTGGGCTCGAGTATGGAAGATAAGAGAATTAGAATGTGTTTGGAAGATGAAAGAAGAATGAGAGTTTTTGACGACTTGAGAGAGATAAAGTAAGAAATACACTAAAGCTGATCAAATACAAAGGAATAACTGATGTGGTAACTACAACTTTTCAGGACTCTTAGAAGTTTAATCAAGCTGAAATTCAGTTTTGAAGAGACATTAGAGTGTATCCCTAGCATCTAGGTACTTCCATTCGATTGGGACTCTTTTGAACGAGACTGGTTCACTTGTAACGGATATGTCTAAAAGGAGTTTGGTATTTGGTAAGACTCTGCTCATGATCCAAATATAGTTATTTCAAATTATGCAAAGTGTAGAAAATATATCATGTTACCTTGATGAACTAGGTTCTTCACTGATAATTCTCTTGTGTGAGTTTAAATTTATAGAGAAAATATCATTAGAGATTAATGAGTCATTTTAACACATGGCACAAGAGTATACTATGGAAAGTATGAGACTGAGCAGTATTTAATCTAATTATACACAATTTACATACTTTCTAACCAAAATATTTCCATTTTTTTCGTTTAACCTTGAACTAGTCCTTTTAGGTGATCTTAATCATCCCTAATTCCAACATGTTCCTCTCAAAGTGATCTTTATTTAAGTCTTTTGTGAATGTGTCAGCAATTTGCTTGTTAGTAGCACAAAACTCCATAGTGACCAAGCCTTTCTCATAGTTGTCCCTAAAAAAATAGTGCCTAACATCTATGTGCTTAGTTCTTATGATGAACCAGTTTCTTTATCATACTAACAACACTAGTGTTATCACAAAAAATAGGGATACAACCAACTTCAATACCAAAATTCATCAACTATTACTTGATCCACAATAATTAAGCACAATCATAAAGCAACAACAACATACTTAGCTTCAACAGCAAATAAGGACATTGAATTTTGCCTTTTGGTAGCTCATGACATATGACATGAATCAATAAAGTGTGCCATACTTGAGGTGCTCTTTCTATACACAAGGAAATCTAAAATCGAGCACAATGCCCTATACTGCACACAATGTCAGGTCTACTAGTAGTGAGAACCAATCATTCCCCAACTTCTGATCAACAGATGAACCATGTTCATCTATAGCCAATTTTGTCGATGTTGTAATAGAAGTATCAATTTCTTTGGATGTTCCTTCCTGGTTTTGTTACTGGGTAATAGGTTCATGGACAAGTTCCCTCGAGGTTTGGGGGAACAGTTCCTCTCTAGTCAGTTCCCCCTGTCATATTGCCTTAGGTAGAAAAACCTGTTCCATCACATGTTCCTTCTTTTGTTGCAGTTTCGGTCTGGGCTGCGATATCATTTAAATTTCTTACCACCCCAATTGCTTTATCTTCATGTTATGACTTATTAGAAATAATGTTAGTTTTAAGTAACATATACATTTTTTCTACACACATAGTTCTTTTACTGTATATCTATAAGCTTTACCATGTGAAGAATATCCCAAGTATACTCCCTCATCACTTATGGGATCATGCTTACCTAGGGAGTCTTTTCCATTAGTGAGCACAAAGCACTTGCATATAAATGCCCTAAAATGAGATATATTTAGCTTTCTCCCTTTAAGTGACTCATAGGGAATATTTTTAACAAGAGGTCTAGTCATGCAACTATTTAAGATGTAGAATGCAAAAGTTTATCAAACATAGCATTTCAAATTTAGTTGCATGATAGACCTAATTGATGCAAATTGATTACCTAGTTGTTTCTGAGTTTTTCTAACAAAAGAAGTAAACATGTCAAGCACCATCACATATCTTTTACCATCTACTTAATGTTCTCATTGAACCACAGAGATCCATATGGACCAGTTCCATTGTTCTGGTGGTGCTTACCACTTTCTTGCATTTAAAAGAGGATCTTACCTGCTCCCCCCTTGCACAAGACTCACAAATTTTATCTTCCTTGAACTGGATGTTAGGCAGCCCTATCACCAGATCCTTGGAGACTAATTTGTTGAGTTGAATCAGACTTGCATGTCCAAGTCTCTTGTTCCAAAGGAGGGGATTATTGTCCAACACACTTAAGCAAATGAGTTCATTTTCTGAAAGTGTGGACAAATCCACAATGCATGTATTGGTTACTCCTTTTCCCTGCAAAACAATCTTGTCAATGGTATGATTAATCATTAAACATTTGGTAGTGGTGAATGCTACCAAGTTAACTTTATCACATAATTGTGATACATTAATACGACCGTACTTTAAGCCATCTATGACGTAGATATTCGCAATAGAGTGAGAATCAATCGTACCTACCTTTCCAATCCCTATGATCTCACCTTTCTTCCTATTTCTAAAGGAGACATTACCTCCTTTTCCTCAAGTGAAAGGAACTGATTCTTGCTTCCTGTTATATGATTTGAGCATCCACTATCCATGTACCATATTTGGCTACTCCCTTTCACTTGGACCCATAAAAAGGAATCAGGGGTTAGTCTTGGGAACCCAAACTAGTTTGTGTCCCTTTCTATAGGCAAAAGGTTGGATCAAATTCTTTTTAGCCCAACCTGGCACCCTATTTTTCCCTTGAACAAATTCTTTATTCTTTTGAATAGCCTTTTCTTTTGCAGTACATTCACTTCTATAGTGACCAGTTTTACCACAATGTGCAAATTTTGTCCTCAAGAAGTGTGAGGTACTTGTTTTTGGGATCCACTTAGGTGTAGAGGTCCCGTAGACAAGTCCTCTCTTATTGCTACTATGGTGTTCATGTAACCATGAAAGTGCATCGGAGGATCTATTCCATTTATAGGTTCTATCTAGATCGTGCTTAACCTTGTTTAGATCCTCTTTAAGGACTCTTATCTGCTCATCTCTTTTGTACAACTCATCTTTCAATTTTCCTACATTTTCTTCTAAAGCGAGTTGTGTGTGATCAAATTTCTTTTTACCAGTTCCTAATTTCAATTTTAGATTTTCAGATTTAAGCTCTAGGACTGTGGTGTCAAGTTCATGAACCTGGTTCTTCGACTCGGCATTTTTACTATCATTTTCACTAGCCCTAAGTTCCAACTTTTTGCACTTAGCTTTCAGAATCACACACTCCTTAGAAAGTTGTTCCTTTTTCATTATTTATAACCTCAAATTCATCAATGAAATCTAGAAGTAATTCAGAGATACTTTCTTTAGACAAAAATTTAATCTTGTCTTTTAGATGAGTTATTGTCACACCTTCTTTTTTTCGATATATACACCACTATTACTACTACACCCCCGAGAAGGGATATAATAATAACAGGGAAGGAGTTTTTCCAATTAAAGGACATTCAGAACATGATTTATTTATTAAATTTCAGAGTCGCCACTTGGAAAAATAATGGTGTCCCAAGTCACCGGTTTAATCTCGAACCGAGGAAATTATGACTCTGTTTAACAGTACGCGAAATTGGAAATCCAGATAAGGAATTTTGTTAACCCGTGATAAGGGTTAGGCACTCCCGGATTCAGTGGTTCTAGCATGATCGCTCAACTGCCATATTGTTTTTATCCGATTTCTTTATATGCTTCAATTTTTATGCATTATTAATGTCCCGCTTTTTCATTTTTTAGGAATCGCGACGTCGCGAAAATGCATTTTGAGTCATACCGTACCAGTACGCCTGTGACTTTAGTGCATTTCAGCTTCGTCGGGATTTGAGATTTGGGTCACATAAATGTGCATCCATATTAGGAATGTAATATTATTAATCGTGCCTAAAGTATCTACGTCTTTATTAACTTTGGGAAAGACCGTGAAATTCACTAAACGGTCCTTCCGAGTCTAGAATTTTTATGTTGAAACTTATTTGGGGGCCCCGTGTGGTTTCATTTTTTTGTATGAGGCTCATCCTTTATTTTTAAAGTCCAATCTTAAATGAAACTATGTTTTCTATTTTTTGTTTTTTCTTCCTAATATGTGACTATTTTTTGTATTAATTTTAGATTATATAATATTGGAGTCCAGGCCATTATTCATTATTGGGCCTGGACTGCAGACTGCCTAACAGTCCATAGTCAAATACAACTGGGCCTCTGGAGCACGGCGTATATCTTTATTCCTATTCGAAGGCATGAATGCCACATTAATTCCATCCAGGCCCGGTTGCCATTGAGGCCTAAATCGTTCACATTTAAAGCTTGAGATGAACTAATTATCATTTTAGCAGCACTTATGAATGTAGCAGTTAACAGATTAAACGCTAATTTGCACGTAGTCACCATTGATTTCAATATTTAACAACTAATTAATAATTCTAGCACAGTAGTATGTATCAATGTTTATTATTCTATACGGAAGAACCTGATATTCAAATTGTTATCATGATACCGGTTACAGGATTATTTTCGTCACTTTATTTTTTAACTGAAAAATTAGTATTGTAATTTTAACCTAGAATGCTTGAACTACTATTATCAAATAACAAAGTCTGAAGGGAAATTTGTAGATAAATCATTTTAAGCAAGATAAACAGTAATACAATTTGAACTTCAAAACTACTTATACTTTTTGAATTAAATTGATTCTGATTCAGAACTCAACAAATAGCTAAGTACTAATATTGCATGTCTAATTTATATATATATATATATATATAAATCTAAGTATACTAGCTGTGTTTTAGCCAATTTTAGTTTTATATTTAGGTGATCATTATAATTAATCTACTAGATACGTTTACTACCATATTATCTACTACTACTTTAGTCTAAATCGAGTTTATATAGTCTATTACTTATTACAACCCATTCCTAAATGAATTACAAGAGATCTAGAAATTAAAACTACAACTATAAGAAGAACATAAATACAACTTCAGCAAATTAATCTATAATTTCATTCCTTCATCATGTTTCAATTACACCTTCAGGAGATAGTAGTGTACCTGATCAAATGAAAGTAAATTGATGAGTTCTAAGGGATGAAGGAGAAGAGAAATCAGCAATAGCAGCAGCCAAATATCAACAACGAACATGAGCAATTATCACAACAAGTTTTCAAACTCAGTAGGCGACAAGCAAAATAACTCGAGCCAAACAGAAATCTAGGCTAAGTTGTAATGAACACAGCAGAGGAACCACCAGCAAAGTCTCTAGAAATAATACTCGGATTGGAGGCTAAGTAGCAAAACCAGCAAAATTCTGAAATCTAATTATCTGAAGGCTAGAACTCTCTAATTGGGAACCAAAAATCAGAACTAATTTCGAATTTCTAAAGTTGGAACCCCCAAAAAAATTCAGCCCTTTTTCAGGCTTGAAACAGCCTATTTATAGAGTAAATTTGGGGGGAATTTTGAATTAGTTATTTTTATTTTCCTCCCCAACTCTTTTCCAATTAAATCAATTAAGTATAGCAGAAATATAATGAAATGCACTTGAACCCCTACTAGAAGGTTCTAGGTTGTTCTCTATTGTTCTATTGGGCAGATTTTACCTAGTTTCCCTCACTTTCTAAGGTTTATTACACAATTACCTTTTAACTATGCCTAGCCTACCCCTTATTGTTCATGTATTTTTAGAAAAAACCAGGCATTAAAGTCGTTTATACCCCCATAAGCTCTATGTAATCTACAGAAATACCATTTCCCTTTCCCCTTTTACCCTTTGCATTTAATCAAGTTACCCGACCCGTATTAGGTCTGCCAAGACTTGGGTAATTGAATGTATTAAAAATATAACCCCTTAAGTCTCGTTTTAAAAATTTGCCAGTTTCAGACTATATAACCTTTCCAAAATTAACCACTATTACAAAGATAGCCACTAACCAAAGGCTCATACTATGTTGCAAACATAACCACAAAAGACATTTACACATATAACCTAAATATGCATAAGCAACCAGAAGTTCAGAAGAAACCAACATACAAATTATATTGCAAATATAGCCATATTTATGTTGTTTTGCACAAATAGCCCTAATTACGACTAACTTTCAAATTAATCAGAACTCAGAGAGACAGATTAATAATGGTTGAATTCCAACTAATAAAAACCCTAGTCAAGACAGGATCTATTGAACAATAACATAAAAATAACTAATAGCACATGATTTACAAGTAGCTATATAAGAACTTAAAAATACTTAATAGATTTCAGGCATACATGTAATAAACTCAGGTTTTTTAACAAGTATGAACATAGAAGAGCAAAGTATAGCACAGAGATGGATTCATGGCATTTAATCACTTTTATCGTGCATAGGGATTTTTAAAAAAAAATCCAGGTATTAAACAGGTAAGAACACACAAAAGAGACACTGAACAGAAACAAGTTTTCAGAATACTTAGCTTTAGGGTTTCGCCTTCTTTTTTCCTTTTTCCTTTTCTTTATTTCTTTTCTTCTTTCTTTCATTTTCTTGATTTTCTCAGCATTTCAGAGACTTGCGGTGTTTTTAAATGACAAATCTCCCAAACAGACTCTTGGAAGTCTGGTTTGTGTATGAGAGGGGTATTTAGGGACTCAAGGCAAGGTTTTGAAGGGTTTTTGTTTTTTGGGTACTCGCCGGAGTAGGGTTCCGGTGATATATTTTCTAATATTCGAGGAGTTAGGGGAATATTCGAGATATGGGACTATGGTAGGGTGATAGATCGTCTCAAGACAGTTCTATGGTGTTAAGGTGGAGGTCTGGTTCATACCTTGGTGGTCGCCGACTAGGGTTCCGGCGACCGGAATTTCAATAAATGGAGACTGGTAGGTTTTTTGGACGGGGTTAATGGAGTACTGGGTGTTAGAAGGTGGAGAGGGGTGTTTGGAGGCTTGGCCTGAGCCGGAGATGATGACAGAATAGTGACCACCGGTAGGGTTTCGGTGGTCTCTTTAAGAGAAAGGGGATAAGAAGATTTCTGAGGGCAGCTAGGGTTTAGTTTGTGAGGAGTGTGTGTGTGTATAATGAAGAATGAACGGGGGGTTTGGGGACATATACTGATTATGTGTTGTTGTTTCTCAACCGTTGGATTTAGTTAGATGAATGGTCCGGATCTTTTGTACTCAAAACGTTGCCGTTTGGTTTAGTGAGACTCTCATCTTGTCCGTTAGATTAAATGATTGAACGGTTATGATGTATTGCTTAGGCGACGTCGTTTGGCTTTAATTGAGACACTGGTCTCAGCCATTAGATTAAGGAGATGGACAACCTTGATTTAATTATCTTAGGCGACGTTGTTTTATTCATAAAGTTACCGCCTTACCTGATCCATTGATCAATTGTATCAACGGCCTAGATTTGGTGTATTATACGGCGTCGTTTGGCTTTATTAAGAGACTGGCCGGTTCAATTGTTTGGGCCTAGTCTGTGGGTGTATTTGGGCTGAGTATATTATGTATTTGGCCCAATTTTAGTATTTTGAATTGTATTTTTGTATTGTTGTTATTTTTTGAATTGTATTTATTTTAATTTCTTGTATTTTCTTTTGTATTTTATGCTTATTTTCCTTGTATACATTTTACACTGATGTATTTTCTTTTATTTTCCAATTTTTGTATTTTTTCCTTAATTTTCTAATTTCATGTATTTTTCTATATTTTTAATATTTTTCAATTGATTTCCTTTTGTATTTTCATTTCAAATTTCTTTCAATTAAAACAAACACAAGTATTTTCTATATACTAATCAAACTCATTGTAATCAAAAATCATTTTTTGTATTTTATTTTGGAATTAATTGCTTGGGGAAAATATCACGTGCTCGCAGCTGCCCCTCTTTGCTCGGGAACACGAAGAGTTTCAGTGCAAAGACAAGTGAGCAATAATGAGGGATTTTTGCCCACTAACATAGTCCGTATGAAGCATTTTTTGAAAAGTTTTGACTGCACCCTGCTTCAGAGGTTGCCTACATATCCTGGGCTATACAGGAATCAGGTCAGTGTAGTTCGAGAATGTCTGGTAGCTAGAACTACCAGGGACTGTGATTTCGCTGATGTTGCTGTTCTTATTGCTGTTACTGCTGATTGACTCCTGATTACACCATGGTAAGAAAAATAAAGAAGCTAGCCTAAGTTATGGTCTATGAATTACAAAAATCCCATCTATGTCTCGCGTCTTGTATTGCCTTGATTGTTCATCTTGCATCTTGTTCTTTATTTGTATCTTCCATTCTTCGATGAATCTTTTGCTTGTAACTTGCTTCAAACATATTGCTTCATTCTGCTTGTATGACTTCCAAAATGTGTTTCTCCGTTCTCCGGGTTGGTACCTGCTTATTACAAAAATAAAGAAAACTTTTTCCTGCCCCAGTATGGGGGTTTTTAATCTATTATGATGTTACTTGTTAGAAAAGAAAAGTTTTATTTTGCAAAAAGTATTCCCTTGTTATACAGGTGGGCGCCTAAGCGAAAATTTTAAAATGCTGAAAAGTATTCCCTTGTTATCAAGGTGGGCGCCTGATGCAGAAATTAAAAATACAGAAAAATATTCCCTTGCTATCCAGGTGGGCGCCTGATGCAGAAATTAAAATGCAAAAAATGTTCCCTTGTTATCCAGGTGGGCTCCTGATTCAGAAATTAAAAATGCAGAAAAATATTCCCTTGTTATCCAGGTGGGCGCCTGATGCAGAAATTAAAAATGCAGAAAATATTCCCTTAGCTTGATAACTGGGTGTAGCTTTGAAAAATAAAAGTAATACCTCCTTTGTTGTTCGGGTCGGTTCCCGATTATTGATTCTTCCATCGGCTTCCCCTTTTGATTACTTTTCCCACATTGGTCACATTCACTTTAAAGTGATTAGTAAGAATTTGAATCTTTTGTCCCTCTCTTAATCAGCGAACAATTTGTTAGTTATAAAATGATGGTTAGCAACTGGCATTCTTGTTAGCCTTACTTCCACCGTTTGCCTCATTTTGCTTTGTACTGCTTTGCTGTATTTTCCTCATTGTCCTTCCAATTCTTCATTATAATCCCCTTTTGTTTTCTTTTTTTTTCTTTTTCTCTTTTATTCCTTTTGGCTATAGGATCGCCATGTGTTATTTTATTTCCTTTTGTCTTTTGAAGGGCCTAGTATTATTGTGCCATCAAACATGAGAAGCTGTTAGTTTGCTTTCAACTGGCAACGAGTTTTGAACAAATAAAATGAAATGCAATGACTTGAAATTAGGGTAGGGATATTTTGAAGAAAAAGACAGAACTTATCTGGGTAGGAGGGCTGATTCCATTGACCATGCCATGCATTTGGATATCCGACCCAGTATGTCCAACCAAATCGTTGCTAACTTTGATTTCTCCTTTCATTAACCCAAACCTTTCTTGAGTTGCCATTTTCCTTTCATCAGGTCATTCCTCACTTTCGCCTTATGGTGCCCGTGAGGGTTTTCACCAATAAGGCTCTCTCATTTTTATTTTCTCTCAACCACATTTGTCTTATGGTGCCCGTGAGGGTTTTCACCAATAAGACTCTCTCATTTTATATCTCTCATCTCACATTCGCCTTATGGTGCCCGTGAGGGTTTTCACCAATAAGACTTTCTCATTTATTTTCTTTATTTTTCTGTCTTCAAACTCCCGGGTATTGTCCATGATATGTTTCCCTTTATTCTCGCTGCATTGCCATTTCCTTGAAATTAATCAGAAGGTCTTTCTTTAGACCGTAATATGGCTTTTGGATGGGTTTAGAAAGAAGGGTAAAAAGGCTCAAATTTAAAACACGGGTTCAAAATATTTATAACTCTCGGAATCATAAAAACATAACTTCTGCCCCAGTTTCAATTTTGGGGAAACTTGGATTTTATTTCTGTCGTGACTGAACCTCATTGAGGCTGCCTCCGTACCCTTTCGGGATCAAGTCAGATGTAGTTCATACCATAAGGTTTCTTTGTTATTTGACTTTTTCCCGATTTTCTTCTTTTGTATATTTTTCCTTCTTTTTTTTTCTAACTCTTTTTTTTTTCATTTCAATCTTCTTCTTTTTTCTTTTCTTTCCATTTCATCATTCATTTCGACTCCATTATTGATTCCGAGAGAGGGGTATAAAAGAATGATATATAAGGCTCAAAAGGGGTACCAATGGTTAAAGTGTTTGGATAGAGAAATAAAATGCCTTCATCATTTTAATCTAAAAAAATATGACAAATACAATTGTATACATGAAAGGAATCATACATAATATCTCTTGACTGCATCAGAGTTAATGGCAGTCTCTACACATTTCCCTTTTACGTCGGTCAGATATAAAGCTCCGTTGGACAATACCCGAGAATACCATAAACGGCCCTTGCCAATTAGGCGCAAACTTTCCTTTTGCTTTGGTCCAATGTGGTAAAATACGTCTTAACACCAATTGTCCAACCTTAAATTTCCATGGACGTACTTTCTTGTTATATGCTCTAACCATCCTCCATTGGTATAGCTGTCCGTGATACACTCTTGCTAGTCTTTTCTCGTCGATCAGGCTCAATTGCTCTAATCGGACCTTTACCCATTCATCATCACCAATTTCAGCCTCAACTACAATTCGGAGGGAAGGTATTTCAATTTCTGCGGGTATCACTGCCTCCGTTCCGTACACCAATGAGTAAGGGGTTGCACCATTTGAAGTTTGCACAGTAGTACGATAACCCATTAGAGCAAATGGTACTTTTTCATGCCACTGCCTCAAATCCTCTAATTTTTCGAAGAATTTTCTTAATATTCTTGTTTGCAGCTTCAACTGCTCCATTTGCTTTAGGCCGATAAGGTGTAGAATTACGATGCAAGATTTTAAACTTCTAACATGCCTCTGCCATGAGATGACTGTTAAGATTGGCTCCACAATCCGTGATAATCACCTTGGGAATTCCGAAGCTGCAGATGATGTTTTTATGTACGAAATCCACTACTGCCTTTTTTATTACTGCTTTAAATGTCTTCGCCTCCACCCATTTAGTGAAATAATCAATGGCTACCAGGATAAACCTGTGCCCGTTAAATGCTGCGGGTTCTATCGGACCGATGACATCCATGCCCCAGGCGACAAAAGGCCATGGTGCAGATATTGTATGCAACTCATATGGTGGGGAATGAATCAAGTCCCCGTGTATCTGGCATTGATGGAATTTCCGTACATATCTAATGCAACCTCGCTCCATAGTGAACCAATAATATCCAACCCTTAGTATTTTCTTGGCCAAAACATATCCACTCATGTGAGGTCCACAAGTTCCTGCATGTATTTCGGCCATGATTGTAGTGGCCTGCTGTGCATCTATACATCTCAGTAAACCCAAATCCGGGGTTCTCTCGCTGAAGAAAATCCACTCGCTAGTCGCCTTATAGCCTATTTCTGATCTCCCATAGCTTGCACTGGGTACACCCCCATCTTCAAATATTCTTTAATATCATGGAACCATGGTTCACCATCAAACACTTCAAACCAGACTTTTTGCGATTTGAATTCCTCTTCTACCGTGAAACAATAGGCATTTTGATCATGAACTTGTATTTTCAATGAATCTACATAAGCTTTGTCCGGATGGTGCAACATAGACGATAATGTGGTCAGAGCATCTACAACTTCATTGTGCATTCTTGGTATATGCTTGAACTCTATGGATTGAAACCTTTAAGATAGTTCATGTAAACACTGTCGGTACGGTATAAGTTTCAAATCCCTTGTCTCCGATTCTCCCTGAATTTGATGTATGAATAGATCCGATTCACCCATGACCAAAATCTCTTGAACACCCATGTCTATTTCCATTCTTAATCCCAGTATACATGCTTCGTATTCGGCCATGTTATTAGTACAGAAAAATTGGAGCTGAGCGGTAACAGGATAATGCTGATCCATTTTTGAGATGAGCACTGCTCTAATTCCGACTCATTTGCTATTGACAGCCCCATCAAAGTATAATTTCCAACCCGACTTTTCGTTGTGTTCCAAGTCTTCAATATTCATTGTCTCCTCATTAGGAAAATATGTCTTCAGTGGTTCATACTCATCATCGACTGGATTTCTGCCAAATGATCAGCGACTGCTTGTGCCTTCATTGCAGTGCGGGTTACATAAATAATATCAAACTCCGTAAGTAGAATTTTCCATTTAGCGAGCCTTCCTGTGGGAATAGGCTTCTGGAAGATGTACTTCAGTGGATCAAAACGATATATAAGATAAGTGGTGTAAGCTGACAAGTAATGTTTCAACATTTGTGCAACCTATGTTAAAGCACAACATGTCCTTTCCAGCTGAGTGTATTTTACCTTGTAGGATATAAATTTCTTATTGAGATAGTATATTGCTTGCTCTTTCTTCCTAGTCTCATCATGCTGCTCCAGTACACAGCCAAAAGAATTATCCAATACAGTCAAATAAAGGATTAAGGGCCTTTCAGGTTCTGGAGGAACCAACATAGGAGGATTGGCCAGGATATTCCTTGATTTTATCAAATGCATCTTGACATTCCTCAGTCCAATTCACCACAGCATCTTTCTTTAATAATTTGAAAATGGGCTCACATGTCGACATCAGCTGAGCAATAAATCTACTAATATAATTCAACCCGCCCAACAAACTCATCACCTCTTTCTTGCTGTTTGGCGAAGGCAAGTTTTGAATTGCCTTTATCTTTGATGGGTCTAGTTCAATACCACGCCGGCTTACCACGAACCCCAATAACTTTCCCGATGGTACTCCAAAAGCACATTTTGCTGGATTGAGCTTAAGATTGTATCTTCGAAGTCTCTGGATGAACTTCCTCAATTCTTTGACATGATCACACTGCTTTTTGGATTTGATAATACAATTATCCACATACACCTCAATCTCTCGATATATCATGTCATGAAACATAGTGGTCATTGCTCTTATATATGTAGCTCCAGCATTTTTCAACCCAAACGACATTACTCTGTAGTAATATTTTCCCCAAGGTGTGGTAAATGCCGTCTTTTCTGCATCTTCTTTGTCCATCAAGATCTATTGATATCCCGCATAACAATCCACAAAAGAACCAATATCATGTTTGGCACAATTTTCAATCAATATGCGGATGTTTGGCACAATTGTGAATCAATATGTGGATGTTTGGCAATGGAAAATCATCCTTCAGACTGGCTTTATTGAGGTCTTGATAATCAACATACACTCTGGTTTTTCCGTCTTTCTTCGGAACAGGTACAACATTGGTTAAACAGGTGGGATACTTGGTGACCCGTATGACCTTTGCCTCAAACTGCTTGTTGACTTCTTCTTTTATTTTCACACTGATATCTATTTTGAACTTTCTCAGCTTTTGCTTAACAGGTCGGTATTCCGGATAAGTGGGCAACTTATGTACCACCAAGTAAGTACTGAGCCCTGGCATGTCTTCATAAGACCAAGCAAATATATCTTTGTACTCATGTAATAACCTGATCAAGTCCTCTCTGAGTGAAGCCTCTAAGTGCACACTAATCTTTGTTTCTTGAATATTCTCCTCATTTCCCAAATTAATAGACTCCGTCTCATTTAAGTTTGGTTTGGGTTTCTCTTCATAGTGGCTCAAATCCTTACTAATTTCCTCAAAAACTTCCTCATCCTCATATTCCACTTCATTATCATTTTCAATTTCTTGTATAACTATCGGATTATCAAGACTGGACCGGGAATCCTTCATGCATGTCACATCATTGAAATCAGCAAAGACTGGACTGTACAAGAAAAGAAAAGAAAATAAAATAAGGCTACAAAAATAAAGGAAGAAAGAAATTGCATTTCATTAAACTTTGAAAGGTAAAAAGGTTTGGATGCATTTTGATTAGACGGAACATAAGATTACAATTTTTGAAACAAGACAGATCTAGGAATGGAACATTAAAGCTAACTACCACAACTCCCTCCAGATTGGAAGAGGAGTAGCTTCCCAGTTATTTAGCCTGATCTGGGGTCCAACAAACTGAACATCCATCTTGCTTGTTCCTTTGGCTGCCTCTATCATATTCACGCCTTCAAGCAACCTCTCAAACCTTGCTAGCAGCTCTTCATCTGGCTTTATCTCTGCATGACTCGGCATGTCAGTCGCCGGACGTCTTTGTGTACCAGGCTTAACGAAGGTATGGGAAAGTTTTGGGATAGGTTTGGGGAGGGTCCATCCTTTCTTCTTCAATCTTTTGGCTCTCTGTATGTCGGCAATGGTTGGCTTGAAACCCAGGCCGAAAGTATTAGTTATATCTGGAAGATGAACTGGTTGTGTTATACCTTACAAAGCAACTCCTAGACCTTTTCCCAGAGAGAACCCGTTTTTTATCATTTCCATGGCAACCATGACCACTGCAGGGGTTACTTTGGGTTCTGGGATGCTTTCTCCTTCAGATATTTTGTTCACAGTCACAGTTTCCATCACTTGGTACACCCAAGGACCTTTGTCACCCTCGACTTCTTTGAATGGCGTGATGGCATTACAAACATTATCCTCACCGTGCACTACTAACTCTTGCTGACCCCATTCAAACTTCACCATTTGATGTAGTGAAGAAGGCACCGCTTTTGCAGCGTGGTTCCATGGACGTCCTAACATGAGGTTATAGGACACAACAACGTCCAACACTTGAAACTCCATGGTGAATTCCACCGGTCCGATGGTGAGTTCTTGTATGATATCTCCAACGGTGTTCTTTCCACCTCCGTCTAATCCCCTTACACATATTTTGTTTCTGTAGATCCTTTCGTGATCAATCTTCAGTTTTCTCAAAGTAGACAAAGGACAAATATTAGCACTCGACCCATTATCGACCAAGACACGAGTCACCACTGATTCCTTATGCTTTACTGTAAGGTATAACGCCTTATTGTGCTCTGTCCCTTCTAGTGGTAGTTCATTGTCTGAGAATGTTATCCTATTTGCCTCAAAAATTTTGTAATCTTCTCCAAATGACACAACATGATCTTTTCTGGTACATGAGCTTCATTTAAGACTTTCATTAACGCCCTTCGGTGTTCATCGAAATGAATCAGCAGAGATATGAAAGATATTTGAGCTGGTGTCTTCCTCAGTTACTGAATTATGGAGTAATCTTGAACTTTCATTTTCTTTAGGGACTCTTCAGCTTCTTTTTCGGTTACCGCTTTCTTCAAATGGGACGGATTTTCTTTCACAACTTTTGCCTTCCTCAAATCATCAGGAGCAAAACATCGCCTAGACCAGGTTAAACCATGGGTTTCGCAGATCTCCCCCTTGACTTCTTTCCCTTAGTACATGACAGTTACCTTGTCATAATTCCAAGGTACGACTTTGATGTTCACAATCGGCATCTGAACGACCGGTTTGATAACAACTAGTTCTATATGTGCCCCATTCACAGTCAATATGGGCTTCACCCCCGGTACTATCACTTTTACAGGTTCAGGTTCAATTACCACTGCTGGCTGACTTGCAGGTGGCTCGACTGACACTTTCTTACTTCCGACTTTCTCCTCTATCTTGCTGTTTGCTTTGATTGTCATCACAATCCGAGAGGGGTTTTTTGCAGCTTTCTCTCTGTACTAGCTCTATCATATGTGTTTCATGGTGCACAGTCAAATGATTTTGTGTTATGTTGGGAGCCTCGGGGGCTTGCACCTCAATTCTTCTAGAGTCAATGAGCTCTTGTATTGCAGACTTTAGGTGCCAACATTTCTCCATGTCATGTCCGGTGCCCCAGAACAATATTCACAATGGATGGATTGATCTAAGTTTCTCGGTAGAGGATTAGGAATTTTAGGCTCAATAGGACTCAGCATCTCTAATTGTCTTAATTGGTGAAAGAGGTTGGTATATGATTCTCCTAGAGGAGTGAATGTTTTCTTTCTCTAAACCCTGTCGCTTTTGACTTCAGGGTCAGGACAGAAACTAGTTTGGTTAGGATTTTTGTAGGTTTTTGGTGGTGGGTAGGTATTTTGGGCATGGTAGACATTCTGAGGGGCTGGGGCTCGCCATGAAGGAGGAGGCGGTGGGTAATATTGGGCATACTGGACAGAAAACTGAGGACCAGTCGGAGGATAATAATGTTGAGGTGGGTTATACGATGTTGGTGGGTATGGTTGATATGGGCGAGGCTGATGATGATATGGGTTGGGCCCCGGGACCAAGACCTTCCCTCTATAACTGCCACTTCTTCTTTCTTTTTCTTCCCGTCCATGTCTGAATTGCTTGATTTGTAGCCTTGATGGTTGAATAACTCATTATTTTATTCATTTTCAAACCTTCTTTAACAAAACTTCCCATCTTTTTGCTACCTCATTAAAGGTTTTTCTGATTGCAAACACCATATGCTCGTAGTATGTCGGCTCCAAATCTTGTAAGAAATAATCTACCATTTCTCCTTCTTTCATTGGTGGATCCACACGGGCCTCCTGTTCTCTCCACTTGAAACCATACTCCCGGAAACTCTCTCCAGGCTTCTTTTCCATTTTGGTCAATGACAATCTATTCGAGATGATTTCCAGATTATATTGAAAATAGTTCGCAAATGATTGAGCCAAATTGTCCCAAATGAACCATCGGGTATGATCTTGACAGGTGTACCATTCCAATGCTGAGCCGGTGAGGCTTTGACTGAAATAAGCCATAAGTAGTTCATCTTTTCCCCCAGTTCTATGCATTTTGCTGCAATAACCTCTCAGATGGGCCACTGGATCACCATGACCATCATACATGTCAAATTTCAGCAATTTAAACCCAGTGGGTAGTTGTTCCTCGGGGAACAAACACAAGTCCTTATATGCCACACTAACTTGGCCTCCCAATCCCTGCATATTGCGAAACGACTGCTCAAGGCTCTTCATTTTGATGGCCATCTCCTTTTGTTCAGGGTTTCTAACAGGTTTCTCCTCCTCTGTCATATCGATAAGTGGGGTGTAAGAATCATGTTTCTGAAGGTGGGTTATATAGGGTAGTAATGATTATCCTGGATATGAAATACAGGCTCACTAGAGGATTTGTGTAAAACGGCTGGTGGTGGTGCCACATACACTGTAGTGGCCTAGGGTGGTGGTGGTGGAGCTTGTTTAGGAAGTGAGGGTGGTACTTGTGATGTAGTGGCGTAATAGTGTGGGTATGTAGGTTATGTAGAAGATGAATTCATTGTGGGTGGATCTTGGTTCGGGATTGATGGAGGAATATATGTGGGGTTGGCTGGGTAAGTCGGTCAAGGTTGTCCCCTCGACCAAGCCTGATACATTTCCGACATCTGCTGTTTAAGCTTATACATTTCTTCCTTCATGCTATTCACATCTACTAATTCCTCCTCTTGCACAAGATCCATGATTGTCAGCTCAATTTCTTGGGTCACTGCTTTTGTCATGCTTTTAGAACGAGTGTTGTAGTTGTGATGTGCCAGAATGCCAGTTGCTAACTACTTTATCTGATACTTATCAATGACAAAAACTTTTTAATAGTTAGATCATAATAGATGAACATTACAGATTTTAAAAACACAACTTTTGCCTGGCAATTATGCGTTATCCCGACATTATTGTCTTTCTTTTGACCCGCCAATTTTTCGTCTTTTCTTTTCTTTTGTTTCCACCCATCTTTTTTCCGTTTTCATTATTTCTTTTTTTTTCTTTTCTCTCTTTTTGTTTTGTTTTTCGATCCTATATGTTTGCATATCGCACAAGTAATTGCATGTAATTAAAAAGATAATGACAACATTTTAGATTTTCAATTTCATTGATACTCAAACATTGATTACAAAAGATGAAGCTGTACTTCAACCTTCTAGATGCAAAAATAAAAATACAAAAAATATGTGTCCTATCAATACATTAAAGCTCCTAGTGCCTGCGAGACGTCGTCCGGTCTTACCGCGGGCCTATATGCTAATCCCTTTTCGAGTTTGTCCAGGTCGGTCATCACTTGTTTCACAAAGATCATTGCTTCTGCGGTAAATATGGACTGGGTCATATCCTCGCACAGTTGGCATTTCCGCATAATGTAGTGAGCAATGTTGACAATGTTTTCCCTGATAATCCCTTTCTCTTGAAGTAACCTCCCAATTTGTTTGGTACGAGCATCTAAGGTTTGCTGGCTCTTCTTTTGAAGTTGCACTAATTCCAATTCTAATCGGGCCATGGCCATGTAGCAGTGTTCTCTCTCTATGTCAAATTCTTTTGTTTGTTTGCTACTTTTGACCTCGGCCGTGACAATCTTTTTCCTTAGCCGAGAAACTTCAACATTATGTTCGTCCTTTAACTGTTGGATCATTCGAGCCCTTTCTTCGGCATTTCTAGCCAATTGTTTCCGAACCCTAATTAATTCCTTTTTAGCTTTATTTAGATCAAAGCTATAATCGTTCACCTTGCACCGCAAAATACAATTAGCTTTTCATCTTGGGCAAGTCAAACTGGGGTTTCGGTTGCTGCTCTCATCTTCACAATCTGAGCTTTCAATGTTTCATTTTCTTTCATCAGCTGTTTGTTTTCGCCCTCATCGGCCGCTACTTGTAAGTTGCTTTCGAATTTGAGGTCCTGAAATTATTTCTCCAACATACTAATTTTGGTTCGATATTTATTCCGTTGGCCAGCCAATCCCATTATTCCTTTAATAGCTCGGCAAATTATTGAATGTGAGGTCTCTTCTTCGGTTTTTCATGCTCAAAATATCTACAGTACCATGCGGAATACCCAGGTGACACTTCACCTCTAGCCCGATCTCTCACACAGGTGTCTACTCTCAGATACTGGCATTCATTCCATATTTGCCGGATTTTTGCTTCCAAAAATTGCCCATCGGGTCTGATCTCTATTGCTTGAAGGCTGAGATCCCCATCTTTCGACACAATTTGATATCACCCGAGTTGCCGTAGTACTCGATATGGCGCATAAGGTTGGATACTCTTGAGACCCATTAAAAGGAAATACGACCATTCTGCTGGCATATATATGACTTCATTGATGAGCAACCATCCGTATGCCTATTCTATCTGGCTAGCAGTAAGTGATCAGAAATATGTGATCCAACCTTTCGACCCTTCTGGAAACTTGGCCTTTTTTGTCCTCATGTAGAATTCTTCGATACAAGTCTTTTCAGACGATCCATAACTCAAAAACTGAGGGTGGTGGCATAAATGCTCTATAATCCACATCTGAAGTAGTAGATTATACCCCTCGAAGAAATCTTTTCCCGCTTTGCAGGCTGTGAGAGCACAAAAAATATCAGCCACTATCATTAGTGCCAAAGTACTGTTGTCCTGTGTAAGGAGAGTACTGGCAATCTAGGCAACTCTGATGTCGATGTTCCCATATTTCCTTGGAAATATTATTAACCCAGAAAGGCTACCATGAAGGCGAAACGCCTGTGTTCCTCCTATTTAGCCTGGTTCGCTTTGCTATAGAGTTTGTTTGTTTGAACATTGAATCCTCCAACGTGGCCATATCTGCGGTATATAAAGTTCATGGTGCAAAACCCGTGGACCAAATCTTCATTGTGAACATTTCTGGCTATTTTCAAAGAGTCGAGGAATTTATGCACAGTGATGGCTCTTGGAGCAACTGGATACTTGTCTTTTAAGGGAACCTCACCCTTTCCGATGTAGTTAGAAATTTCCTCCAATGTCGGAGTGAGCTCAAAGTCTGAGAAGTGGAGCACGTTGTATGCGGGATCCCAACAGGCAACAAAAGCACGAATAATGTCGCCTCAAGGTACGATGTCAAGTAGCCCAGTAAGATATTTCAAGTATTTCTTGACCCAATCCCGTCCATCTTGACCCAAATCATTCCACCATAATCGTAACTCCAAATGGATCTTATTCATTAGTGAAAAGGGTTCGTTTTGCATTGTGCTCATCCTGCACATTTATTAAAGGCGATTTAAACTCATATTATTTGACTCAAAAACAAAAATATTTTTCAAAGAAAATTTTCATCATTTTTCTTTAAAAGAATCAACCTTTCAATACTTCGTTCGAAGATTTCAAGGTTATTATTATTTAAGGGAAATGACTTCAAAAGCGGCCATTTTTGTGCAAACAGCCTTCCGGCGTCCTCTCGCAACATTCAACTATTTTAAGAAACAGCATCACTTTGATTTATTAAAAATTTAAAACTTGACATTTTTTGGTTATTTTTGAAAAGGGGTGGTTGGACCCGTTACGGGTTGCCTACGTATCTCGCCTAGTGGTGAGAATCAAACCAGCGTAGTTCGGTCAAATTGTTTTAAGATCAACTATTTTGACAAAATTAAACCGACTTTTTTCATATTTTCTTTTTCTCAAAATTACGACAGCGTTTCGTCAGTATTTAAATATTGATATTCTAGAAATTGCTATTTTTTCTCTTTTTTTGTTTTCAGGTATTTGGCCGGTCAGCTTAATAGTCCAGGACAAATAAATACAACATATAATCATGCTCGGTCTTTGATATCCGGGTCAACTATCCTAGACGGACCCAACCCCTATGTTGAGTCCCCTAAGTCAGATATGATGCAAATAATTGTCCTAATTCTAGGCTCAACATCCTGATTTTCAATGGTACTAGACTGTGTACCCGAGCGGACAACTCGGATCGAGGAGGGGGCTACGTACTGGGGACCCGCGGGATCGTCCGGCTATGTAACTTTTCTGGCCTCTATTTCTTATTTAGGTATGACTTAACAGAAAGGGGAGTCTTAACCAGTAAGCACATCCCCGGAGGTAAGAAGAGAAGAGTTTTGAGCACAATTTTATATATACAGTTCACGTAATATCAAAGCAGTAAACATATAGCATGTTTATCAAAGCATATAATGAAATCAGATATTAACAAAAACATCAATTTTAATTTAGCTCGAATTCTTAAACCCTGAACCGAAATTATGGGTTTCTTTTCCCCAGTAGAGTCGCCAGAGCTATCATACCTCCTTTTTCCGATGTATACACCACTAATTACTACTACACCCCGAGAAGGGATATAATAATAACAGGAAAGGAGTTTTTCCAATTAAAGGACATTCGGAATGGGATTTATTTATTAAATTTCAGAGTCGCCACTTGGGATAATAATGGTGTCCCAAGTCACCGATTTAATCCCGAACCGAGGAAATTATGACTATATTTAATAGTCTGTGAAATCAGAAATCCGGATAAGGAATTCTGTTAACCTGGGGGAAGGTGTTAGGCACTCTGGATTCCGTGGTTCTAGCACGGTCGCTCAACTACCGTATTTGGTTTTATCCGATTTCTTTATATGATGTCATTTTTTAGGAATTACGACGTCGCGAAAATGCATTTCGAATCACACCTAACCAATACGCCTGTGACTTTAGTGCATTTCAGCTTCATCGGGATTTGAGATTTGGGTCACATAAATGTGCACCCGTATTACGAATGTAATATAATTAATCGCGCCTAAAGTATCTACATCTTTATTAACTTTGGGAAAGACCGTGAAATTCGCTAAACGGTCCTTCCGAGTCTAGAATATTTATGTTGAAACTTATTTGGGGGCCCTGTGTGGTTTCATTTTTTTGTACGAGACTCATCCCTTATTTTTAAAGTCCAATATTAAATGAAACTATGTTTTCTATTTTTTGTTTTTTCTTCCTAATATGTGACTATTTTTGTATTAATTTCAGACTATATAATATTGGAGTCCAGGCCATTATTCATTATTGGGCCTGGACTGCAGACTGCCTAACCGCCCATAGTCAAATAAAACTGGGCCTTTGGAGCCCAGCGTATAACTTTATTCCTATTCGAAGGCATGAATGCCACATTAATTCGATCCAGTCCTGGTTCCCATTGAGGCCCAAATCGTTCACATTTAAAGCTTGACAGGAACTAATTATCATTTTAGCAGCACTTATGTCACAAACCCAAAACCCAGTCGTGATGGCGCCCAGCACATTGCTAGGTCAGCCCAACCAATCAACTGAAATACGGAGCTATCAGCTAACACTTTATCCTTTTTAAGCATAAACAATGATAGGATAATAAAGACAATATCCAACGCGCCGGGATTAGACATTCCAAATTAGTATAACCTCCCAACGGATCAGGAGTCACAAGTCATGAGCCTCTACCAACATTTATAAGCTGTGATAGTATATACAATTGTGCACAAGTGTGGAATAGACTAAACAAATAAGGATAAACTGGAGAGTCAGGTCCTGCGGACGCTGGCAGCTACCTCGACTGTCCAATGCAACTCCCGAGCAGCTATAGAATCAGCTTTGCTGCGATGTATGCTACCTTGAGTGTCCAATGCAACTCCCGAGCAGCTATAGAATCAACTCTGCTGCGATGTACCTGTATCTGCACACAAGGTGCAGGGTGTAGTGTGAGTACTTCCAACTCAGTGGTAATAAGCAAGGGTAGGACAGCGAAGGTAAGAAAACCCAATACAACACTAAGTAAAGCTATACACAATATCTTGTATCAGTTATCAACATAAGAAATATTCAAACCAGTAATATCAGAACCAGTAATGTCAGCTATCAGAATAACAGGTATAGCTAATGCAATGCAATGCATGAATATGACCGCAACGGCGCGTAGCCCGATCCATTTGGGTACCCGTGCTCATTGTGGGGGTTCAGACTCCGGAGGGGCTCCTACAGCTCAGGCACAATATCATGATACGAACTTGTTCCAATCATAAAAACACACCCTTAAACATGGAAATCACCAAATCAAGGCGAATTCAAGCCTAAGTTTCAACTAGAACTTCCGAAACCAACATCCAATCAAAAACCCGACCAAACGATATCCGAATGACCTGAAAATTTGCAGACATATCCAAATCACCTAACGAAGCTACTACAACTATCGGGATTCCATTCCGACTCCCGAATAAAAATCTCACCTATCGATCGGATTCCGCCAAAATTCCAACTTAGCCAATTCAAGCCTATTTCTACACCGGAACTCCAAATTCAATTCTGATCACTCCCCTAAGTCACAAATCATCTCCCGGAACTAACCAAATTATCAGAATTCGATTCTGAACCTTCTAACCACATAGTCAACTACAGGTTGACGTTTCATAAACAAGCTTCATTTCAAAAAGCTATATGCCTCATTTTCAACCAGAATCGCTCCTAACTCACCCGATAGACTAACACCAATATAGAAACGTGAAATATATAAATAAAGGGTAACGGGGTGGTAATTCTCGTGACGATGGGTCGGGTCGTCACATTCTCCCCCACTTAAGCAAACGCTCATCCTCGAGCGGGTCAAGAAACATACATGGAGACTCAAATAAGTGAGGATATCTGCTCCACATCTCCCGCTCGATCTCCCAAGTGGCCTCCTCCACGAGTCGACCTCTCCACTGAACCTTTGCTGATGCAATGTCCTTGGAAATCAATCTCCTCACCTGACGACCTAGTATAGCTATAGGCTCCACATCATAGGTCAAGTCATCATCATGCTGAATAGTGCTAAAGTCCAACCTATGCGATGGGTCGCCAACATATTTCCGGAGCATGGATACGTGGAACACTGGATGAACTCCTGATAGACTGGGTAGCAAAGCAAGCATATTTGACACCTCTCCAATCCTCCTGAGGATCTCAAAAGGGCCAATGAATCTCGGACTAAGCTTTCCTTTCTTCCCAATTCTCATGACGCCTTTCATAGAAGAAACCTTCACTAAGACCTTCTCACCCACAGAATAAGACACATCCCAAACCTTCCGGTCTGCATAACTCTTTTGGTGCGACGGAGCTGTGAAAATTCTCTCCTGAATCACCTTCACCCTGTCCAAAGAATCCTAGACTAACTCTGTCCCCAATAACCCTGCCTCACCGAGCTCAAACCAAGAAACTAGAGATCTACATCATCTCCCATATAAAGCCTCATACGGCACCATCTGGATACTGGATTGGTAGCTGTTGTTATAGGCAAACTCTGCGAGAGGCAAATAATCAAGCCATGAACCACCAAAATCAATAACACAAGCTCTCAACATATCCCCCAAGATCTGAATAGTACGCTCGGACTGTCCGTCCATCTGAGGATGGAATACAATACTCAACTCAACCTGAGAGCCCAACCCATACTGAAATGTCCTCCAGAATTGCGAAGTAAACTTAGTACCTCTGTCTGATATGATAGAAACCGGGACTCCATGCAATCTAACGATCTCCCAAATGAATATCTAAGCTAACCGCTCTGAGGAGTACGTAGTACACACAAGAATGAAGTGAGCTGACTTGGTCAGCCTATCCACAATCATCCCAAACTGAATCAAACTTCCTCGTTGTCCGAGGGAGTCCACTAACAAAGTACATATTGATCCTTTCCCACTTCCACTCGGGAATATCAATACGCCGAAACATGCCACCGGGCCTCTGATGCTCGTACTTGACCTGCTGACAGTTGAGGCACCGTGCTACATGTCTCACAGTGTCTATCTTCATCTTTCTCCACCAATAGTGTTGTTTCACGTCTTGGTACATCTTCATGGCACCTGGATGGATAAAATACCACGAGCTATGGTCCTCCTCCAATATCAACCCACGAAGGCCATCAACATCGGGTACGTATATCCGGCCCTGCATCTTCAATACACCATCACTATCAATAGTGACATTTCTGGCATCATCATGTTGAACTTTGTACTTAAGGACAAGCAAGTGTGGATCATCTTACTGGCACTCACGAATACGATCATATAAAGAAGACCGAGAGAAAACACAAGCCAACACCCTGTTGGGCTCTGAAATGTCCAACCTCACTAGCCGATTGGCTAACGCCTGAACATCATAAGCAAATGATCTCTCCTCAGCTGGAATATATGCCAAGCTGCCCATACTGACCTCCTTTCGGCTCAAAGCATCGGCCACTACATTGGCCTTTCCCAGATGATATATAATAGTACTGTCATAGTCCTTGAGAAACTTAAGCCATCTGCACTGTCTCAAATTAAGATCGCTCTATTTGAACAAATGCTGGAGACTACGATGATCGGTATACACCTCACAGGACACGCCGTACAAATAGTGCCTCCAAATCTTCAAGGTATGAACTATGGCAGCTAGCTCCAAATCATGAACAGGGTAGTTCTTCTCATGAGGCTTAACTGCCGAGAAGCATAAGTAATCACTCTACCCTCCTACATCAATACACAACCTATCCCCACTCTCGAGGCATCACAATATACAATATACGAACATGAAGCTGATGGCAACACTAATACTGGAGCTATGGTCAAAGCTGTCTTGAGCTTCCAAAAGCTCTCCTCGCACGTATCCGACCACACGAATGGTGCACCCTTTTGCATCAACCTGGTCAAAAAAGAAGCAATGGATGAAAATCCCTGAACAAACCGGTGATAATACCCCACCAAACCAAGGAAACTCCTGATCTCCGTAGCTGATGACGGTCTAGGCCAACTCTGCACCGCCTCTATCTTCTTTAGGTTAACTTGACTACCATCACGAGACACCACATGACCCAGAAATGCCACTGACTCGAGCCAAAACTCGTACTTGGAGAACTTAGCATACAATTTCTCCTCCCTCAACCTCTGCAACACAATGCTCAAATGCTGAGCGTGCTCCTCTTGGCTACGGGAGTAGACTAGAATATCATCGATGAACACAATCACGAATGAGTCCAAATATGGCCTGAACACACTATTCATTAGATGCATGAACGCTGCTAGGGCTTTAGTCAGCCCAAAAGACATCACAATGAACTCATAGTGCCCATATCTGGTCCTGAATGCAGTCTTCATAATATCAGAGTCCCTAATCTTCAGCTGATGATAGCCTGAACGTAGATCAATCTTTGAGAACACCCTCGCACACTGTAACTGATCAAATAAATCATCGATACACGGTAGAGGGTACTTATTCTTCACTGTTACATTGTTCAACTATCTATAATCAATACACATCCGCATAAAACCATCTTTCTTCTTAACAAATAACACTGGTGCACCCCACGAGGACACACTAGGGTGAATGAATCCCTTATCCAAAAGATCCTGAAGTTGTTCTTTCAATTCCTTCAGCTCAGCTGGTGCCATCCAATAAGGAGGAATAGAAATGGGCTGAGTGCCCGGCAACAAGTCAATGCCAAAATCGATGTCCCTGTCTAGTGGCATACCCGACAGGTCTAAGCAAAATACATCTAGAAAGTCCCTCATAATAGGCACAGAATCAATACTAGGAGTCTCAGCTCCTACATCCCTCACAAATGCTAGATACGACAAATACCCTTTTTCAAGCATTCTCTGAGCCTTTATGAATGAAATAACACGGCTAGGGACGTAATCAGTTGAACCCTGCCACTCAATCTGAGGAATACCAGGAATAGCCAATGTAACTGTCTTTGCATGACAGTCCAATATAGCATGGTACGGAGACAGCCAATCCATGCCCAATATCACATCGAAGTCCACCATCCCTAACAATAACAGATCCACCTGGGTCTCCAGACCCCCAATAGAAATAACACATGATCTATAGACATGGTCCACAATAATCGTATCACCCACTGGGGTGGATACATGAATAGGAAAAACAAGACTACCCAGGGTCGCACCCAAATGATATGCAAAATAAGAAGACACGTACGATTATATGGACCCGTGATCAAATAAAATAGAGGCATCTCTGTGACAGACAGAAATGATACCTGTAATCACTGCATCGGAGGCAACTACATCACACATGTCAGGGAGTGCATAGAATCATGCCTGACCCCCATTGGATCGCTCCTCACCTCTAGGGCGACCTCGAGAAGACTGACCTCTACCTCTACTAGTCTGAGATGGTGCTGAAGAGGAGGGCTGATTTCTCTGCTCAGACCTGTCCCTATGAAGTCGAGGGCACTGCCTCCTCATGTGGCCAAACTCGCCACACTCAAAACAGCTACCTGGCGTTGGAGAAGGGGACTGAAGGGAACCCTTCGCCGCAGACGAACCCGAGGCTGAAGAAGTAGGTGTTGTACTCTAAGCTGGGAGGGAACTAAGTGAAGACTGGCCCTGCTGGAATCCCTGGCAGCCACGACCAGAAGAAGAAGCTCCGCTCTGCTCAGGGTGGCCTGACTGAGAAGGTCTAGATGAGCGACCTCTGCCTTGCTGAAACTGCCCTCTAGATAGAGCACCACTAAAGCTACCAGAACCTCGAGGCCTCCAGCTCCTCCCGCTCACGGCGACAATCTGCCTCAATGGAGCATGCCATATCCACAACCTGCTCAAAAGATGATGATAGTACTCTCTCTCTGGTCATCAGAATGCGAATGGAATAGTTGAGGCCATCAATAAAACACCTAATCCTCTCCCAATCTGTCGGGATCATCCATATGGATGGCCTAGCCAACTGGGTATATCTTAGCTCATACTATGTCACTGACATGTCTCCCTGTACTAACCACTCAAACCGGCGATGAAGCTCCTCGCAACGGGACTGAGGTACATACTTCTCTAAGAAGAAAGTAGAAAATTGCTGCCAGGTAAGAGGTGTTGCTCCCGCAGGCCTACGCCTTTCAAACTCCTCCCACCAATTAAATACGGGACCAGTAAACTGAAAAGTAGTGAATAAAACTCCGCTGGGCTCAAGTAATCCCAGCTGTACGTAGCATCCTCTGGCACTTATCTAAGAAACCCTAGGCATCCTCGCCCTTAGTACCACTAAAATGAGGTGGCTGAATTCTACCAAATCTCTCTAGGCGACGCTGCTCGTCGTCATGCATAACTGGTACTACATGCTCTGGAGCTGGTGTGGCTGGAATAACTGGTGCAACTGCCTGAGCTAGGACCGCCTCTAGCATCTGAAGTCCTTGTACCACCTGCTCAGGTGTGCGAGCTGCGGGGGTATGATGACCACCCCCTGTTTGGGATGTCACTGCTGTAGCGGTAGCTGATACTACTTGAGCCAATCTAGAACATACTGATAATATCCGGGCCAAAGTCTCCTGAAGGCCAGGAATGACAATAGACACCGTCTGTGCCTGAGCTGGTGCTGCTGGAGCATCAACCACTGGGGGCTACTCCTAAATAGGTACAACGGGCGGGTCAGCTGGCACTACCTCAACTGCCCTACCTCTACCACGACCACGGCCGTGCCCACGGCCTCTAGTAGGTGGCAATGGCGGTATAGCTAATGCAATGCAATGCATGAATATGACCGCTACGGCGCATAGCCTGATCCATTTGGGTACCCGTGCTCACTGTGGGGGCTCAGACTCCGGAGGGGCTCCTACAGCCTAAGCACAATATCATGATACGAACTTGTTCCAATCATAAAAACACACCCTTAAATAGGAAGTCATCAAATCAAGGCGAATTCAAGCCTAAGTTTCAACTAGAACTTCCGAAAACAACATCCAATCAAAAACCCGACCAAACGACATTCGAATGACCTGAAAATTTGCAGACATATCCAAAATCACCTAACGAAGCTACTGCAACTGTCAGAATTCCATTCTGACTCCCGGATCAAAATCTCACCTATCGATCGGATTCCACCAAAATTCCAACTTAGCCATTTCAAGCCTATTTCTACACCGGAACTCCAAATTCAATTACGATCGCTCCTCTAAGTCACAAATCACCTCGCGGAACTAACCAAATCATCAGAATTCAATTTCGAGCCTTCTAACCACATAGTCAACTCTAGATTGACTTTTCATAAACAAGCTTCATTTCAAAAGGCTATATGCCTCATTTTCAACCAGAATCACTCCTAACTCACCCGATAGACTCTAACACCGATATAGAAAGATGAAACATATAAATGAAGGAGTGACGGGATGGTAATTCTCGTGACGATGGGACGGGTCGTCACAACTTATGAATGTAGCAGTTAACAGATTAAACAATAATTTGCACTTAGTCACCACTGATTTCAATATTTAACAACAAATTAAGAATTCTAGCACAATAGTGTGTATCAATATTTATTATTCTATACGGCAGAACCTGATATTCAAATTGTTATCATGATACTGGTTACAGGATTATTTTTGTCACTTTATTCTTTAACTAAAGAAAATAGTATTGTAATTTTAACCTATCATGCTTGAACTACTGTTATCAAATCACAAAGTCTGAAGGCAAATTTGTAGATAAATCATTTTAAGTAAGATAAACAGTTATACAATTTGAACTTCGAAACTACTTATACTTTTTGAATTAAATTGATTCTCATTCAGAACTCAAAAAATAGCTAAGTACTAATATTGCATGTCTAATTTCAGAGTGTGTATATATATATATACATAGTGTATATATATATATATATATATATATATATATATATATATATATATATATATATATATATATATATAAGTATACTAGATGTGTTTTAGCCGGTTTTAGTTTTAGATTTAGGTGATCATTATAATTAATCTACTAGATACGTTTACTACAGTATTATCTACTACTACTTTAATATAAATCGAGTTTATATAGTCTATTACTTATTACAACCCATTCCTAAATGAATTACAAGAGATCTAGAAATTAAAACTACAACTATAAGAAGAACAGAAATACAACTTCAACAAATTAATCTATAATTTTATTCCTTCATCATGTTTCAATTACACCTTCAGGAGATAGTAGTGTACCTGCTCAAATGAAAGTAAATTGATGAGTTCTAAGGGATGAAGGAGAAGAAAAATTAGCAATAGCAACAGCCAAATATCAATAGCAAACAGGAGCAATTATCACAGCAAGTTTCCAAACTCAGTAGGCGACAAGCAAAATAACTCGAGCCAAACACAAATCTAGGCTAAGTTGTAATGAACACAACAGAGGAACAACCAGCAAGGACTCTAGGAATAATACTCGAATTGGAGGCTAAGTAGCAAAACTAGCAAAATTCTGAAATCTAGTTATCTGAAGGCTAGAACTCTCAAATTGGGAACCAAAAATCAGAACTAATTTCGAATTTCTAAAGTTGGAACCCCCAAAATAAATCCAGCCTTTTTTCAGGATTGAAACAGCCTATTTGTAGAGTAAATTTGGGGGAAATTTTGAATTAGTTATTTGTATTTCCCTCCCCAACTCTTTTCCAATTAAATCAATTAAGTATAGCAAAAATCTCATGAAATGCACTTGAACCCCTGCTAAAAGGTTCTAGATTGTTTTCTATTGTTCTATTGGGCAGATTTTACCTAGTTTCCCTCACTTGCTAAGGTTAATTAAATAATTACCTTTTAACTATGCCTACTCTACCCCTTATTATTCATGTATTGTCAAAAAAATCAGGCATTAAAGTCATTTATACCCCCATAAGCTCTATGTAATCTACAGAAATACCATTTTCCTTTCCCTTTTACCCTTTGCATTTAGTCATATTTACCCGACCTGTATTAGGTCTGTCAAGACTTGGGTAATTGAATGTATTAAAAATATAACCCCTAAGCCTCGTTTTAAAAATTAGCCAGTTTCAGACTATATAATCTTTCCAAAATTAATCACTATTACAAAGATAGCCACTAACCAAAGGCTCATACTTTGTTCCAAACATAACCACAAAAGACATTTACACATATAACCTAAATATGCATAAGCACCCAGAAGTTCAGAAGAAACAAACATACAAATCATATTGCAAATGTAGCCATATTTATGTTGTTTTGCACTAATAGCCCTAATTACGACTAACTTTCAAATTAATCAGAACCTAGAGAGACGGATTGATAATGGTTGAATTCCAACTAATCAAAACCCTAGTCGAGACAGGATCTATTGAACAATAACATAAAAATAACTAATAGCACATGATTTACAAGTAGCAATATCAGAACTTAAAAATACTTAATCGATTTCAGGCATACATGTAATAAACTCAGTTTTTTAACAAGTATGAGCACAAAAGAGTAAAGTATAGCACAGAGATGGATTCATGGCATTTAATCACTTTTATCGTGCATAAGGATTTTTTAAACAGATCCAGGTATTAAACAGGTAAGAACACACAAAAGAGACACTAAACAGAAGAAAGTTTTCAGAGTACTTAGCTTAGGGTTTTGCCTTCTTTTTTCCTTTTTCCTTTTCTTTATTTCTTTTCTTCTTTCTTTCTTTCTTCTTTCTTTCATTTTCTTGATTTTTTCAGCGTTTTAGAGACTTGTGGTCTTTTTAAATGACAAATCACCCAAACTGTCACGACCCGGATTTTTCCCCCAATATCGGGATCGTGATGGCGCCTACTCGTGGTAGCTAGGCAAGCCACTATATTCATACTATCCTGTTTTTAACACAATTTTAATTAAATAAATGCGGAATACTTTATCGAAATGGAAATAACTAATTACAAAGTGAAAACCATACTGAAATCCTCTACCCAAGACGTGGAGTCACCAACTCACGAACTACTATGGAATACTACACATAAAAGTCTGAAGGAAATATAACATAATTTTGTTTGTCTCGGAACAAAGAGACTACAACTAATAACATAAATAAAGAGAGAGACGCCGGGCCTGCGGACGTCTGCAAGCTACCTCGGTCTCAAATATGATCAACTCCCCACACAATCGATTTACTGCTGCTGTTGCTCCTGATCGTAACCTGGACCTGTGCAAAAACGCACAGAAGTGTAGTATCAGCACAACCGACCCCATGTGCTGGTAAGTGCCTGGCCTATCCCGGCGAAGTAGTGACAAGCCTAGGACCGGACACTCACATAAACCTGTGCAATTCAATATATATATGTGTACAACAAAATAACAGGAAATAATCAAGTATTAACACAATAAGGAATATCTTGAAGAATTCAACAATTAACCACAGTTAATAAATTCACAAGGAAAAACAAAGTATAATGTAAACACAAGTAATATCGATTCAAGAAATAGCAAGCAGTTGCACGACATCACCCTTCGTGCTTTTACTCTCATCCTCACCAAATAAACAAATAAAGTACACGGCATCACCCTTCGTGTTTTTACTCTCATCCTCACATCCATAGTACGGCATGATCCTTCGTACATGGTTCAATAACAGAGGCACGGCATGATCCTTCGTGCATAATCAATAAATAAACATGGCACGGCATTAACCTTCGTGCATAAATAAATAAACATGGCACGACATCACCCTTCGTGCATTATCACTCTTCCTCACCCAAATAACAATCACAGTTAAGGGCAAAGAAAGAAACAGTAAATCAATAATCATCTTCACAACAAGTCCCAACAAGGGAGAACAATAACAATTCATTCGTAATATATCTCAAAATAATCATTTTCCAACGACTCACGGTCATACTAGACGCCAATGTATGGATGCTCGTCACCACAGCCCATACACCGCACTCGATCACATAACACATAACACATAATCCTATTCCTTCAAGCTAGTATAAAACAAACACTTACCTCGAATGCTTATGAACAATTCAATCCGTGGAAATGTATTTTCTTTCAATTTGGCTCCAATCCAACCATATCTATACACAATTGATTTAATATCATCAATTCTACTCAACAAACTAATTCTTAAGACCAAATACAACTTTTACAACATTCTGCCCGGAATAGTGAATTTCAACCCCGGGCCCACATGGTCGGAACTCGGGGTTAGGACCAAAATCCGGTTACCCATCCCCTCACGAGTTCATGTATATGATTTGTTTCAAAATCGGACCTCAATTCGAGGTCCAATTCCCCAATTTATGAAAAACCCTATTTTCTAACAAAAACAAGAATTCTACCATGAAAATCTTTAATTTCTTATGAAAAACATGTTTAATGATGTTAGGAATTGAAAGAATTAAGTAAAAAGTGACTTACAATCGTTTTGATGAAGAAGAAATCCTTGAAGAATCGCAAATGGGTGTTTTGGTTTTGAAAAAAGTGAAGAAATGACTGAAATTCGTGTTTTTCAGGTCTCTGTGTTCGCATTTGCGAACATGGGTTCGCAATTGCGAACCCCGACCAATTTCTGAAGTTTGAAAAATAAGCCAAGGCTGGGAAGTTCGCATTTGCGAACATTTGTTCGCATTTGCGAACACTGGCAGACAAAAGGGATGTTCGCATTTGCGAACTAATGTTCGCATTTGCGAACACATGCTGTATAAGGCAGTGTTCGCATTTGCGAACAATGGTTCGCATTTGCGAACCAAGGAAGTATGGGGAATGTTCGCATTTGCGAACTTTTGTTCGCATTTGCGAACATAGGCAGGCACTGGGGACCTTCGCAAATGCGAACAATTGTTCGCATTTGCGAACAAGGCCGGCTTCGCATTTGCGATCAAGGTTCGCATTTGCGAGCCTTGCCTTACACTGTCCCCTTCGCAATTGCGAGAAATTCTTCGCAATTGCGAAGCCAACAACTGGGTGAAAAAAACCAGCAGTTCAAAATTCAGAATTTCATCCAACGGCCTATCAAATCTTTACCCGAGCCCCCCGGGCTCCAAACCAAACATGTACATAACCTCAAAAACACATTATGAACTTGTTCGTGCGATCACATTGCCAATATCACTTCGTTTTAATCAAATCAAGCCTCAAACTCATGATTTTCATACTTTTGATTTTTAAAACTTCTTAACTTGGAACTCAAGGTCCAAAACATCTCAAACGACATCCGAATGTCACCAAACTTTACAGAAATCACATATATAATATTTAAGACTTGTACCGGGCGTCGGAACCAAAATACGAGCCCGATACCAAGGTCAATTAATTTATTTCCTTTAATAATTACATCAAAAACAATTTCACATAAAAATTCATAACTTGGGCTCTAGGCCTCGGAATTCGACTCCGGACGCATGTCCAAGTCCCATATTTTTCTACGGACCTCTCGGGACCATCCAATCTCGGGTCCGGATCCGTTTAACAAAAATGTTGACCGAAGTCAACCATATCAATATTAATATCATTTTTATCCAAATTTCTCATAGAATTCATATTTTCTATCACAAAATCTTTTCGGCTACATGCTCGGATCGTGTACGTAAATCGAGGCAACATAGAATGAGGTTTTCAAGGCCTCAGAAGCTCGAAATGATTAATTAAATAAGTGATGACCCTTTGGGTCGTCACAATCTCCACCTCTAAAACAACCGTTCGTCCTCGAACGGACAAAAGAAAGAAGTACCTGAGTCGGGAAACAAGTGTGGGTAGCGGCTCCGCATATCGGACTCGGACTCCCAGGTCGATGCCTCAGGAGGCTGACCTCTCCACTGAACGCGCACAGAAGGATAACTCTTCGACCTCAACTGTCGAACCCGCCGGTCTAGAATAGCCACCGGCTCCTCCTCGTAAGATAGATCATTGTCCAATTGGACAGTACTGAAGTCTAACACATGTGTGGGATCGCCGTGGTATCTCCGAAGCATAGATACGTGAAAAACTGGATGCACGACTGATAAGCTAGGCGGCAAAGCTAATCTGTAAGCGACCCCTCCCACTTTATCTAGAATCTCAAATGGACCAATATACCTAGGGCTGAGCTTGCCCTTCTTCCCGAACCTCATCACGCCCTTCATAGGCGACACCGGAGCAATACTCGTTCACCAACCATGAAATCCACATCTCGAACTTTACGATCCGCATAAGTCTTCTGCCTGGACTGAGCTGAATGCAATCTCTCCTGAATAGTCTTGACCTTATCCAAGGCCTCCTGAACTAAGTCCGTACCCAACAACCGAGCCTCTCCCGGTTCAAACCATCCAACTGGTGATCGACATCGCCTACCATACATGGCCTCACGCCCCAAATCGAGGGACATGACCGGCGCCTGACCGGGTTGCCCCAGTCAAGCGGACCTGGGTGCCTTCCATTCCCACGCGTTACCCCTGTGTTGACTGTTACTCATTAACCAAAATATCTTACCAACAATGATTGATTTCACAATGCATAAACATAACCATGTGATTTATTTACTAACAAGTTCATAATTTATATTTACAACGCCCCATACATATACATAGGCCACAATCCCACAGTTTACATGTCTACGGAGCCTCTAGGATACAAAAAGGGAAATACAATACTTGCCGGTAACAAGGCTCCGGCTATACCTTACAAAACCAAAATGAAATCTTAACAAAGGTGGCATGAACCACACAGGGCCCCGAGGAAGAAAGGGGCTCACCAAAATGGGCAGTGGAAGGAGAAGGATACTACTGCCGATGAGCTGAAGTGCCTGCTACTGATCCACCTACAATCATAACACGAATGTAGCGTCCCCGGCAAAAGGGACGTCAGTACACTTGAATTGTACTGGTATGTATGGACAAACTTTGTCCCAAGTAAACTCAAGCCATTAAACAAGAATCACCATGTTAAGACAGCCAATAGATTACATCAAGAAATCAATTAAGCTAACTAACCATGTTCCCAACCTTTTACTCATTTCAGTTAAGCCTCAACACAAGCACGTTCAAGGTCAACAAATAGAACAACAACCAATCAACAACATAGATTGCAAGTAGTCAAACATAGGAGCAATCAGTGCCCCCCGGTTGCAAACTCTCCTGCTGTCTCCTTTCACAATTTCACATTATTGATTTTTGTATCAATTTTCAATAGCGATTTCGATCGCTTTCCATCCTTATTGCCCCCGACCACCCTTATTACCTCGGCCACCCTTATCACCCCAACCCACACCTTATTTCCCCACGTTGCGGCGCGCAACACGACCCCGCCTTACAGTTGAAAACACAACAATTTCAAACAACAGATAAGGTACTACACACAATTTCAACAAGTTCAAATAAGCAACTTACACATTGGTTCATGTTCTCAATTTCTTCTCAAGCCAATATCAAAACCAAGTTACAAGTATTCCAAAATCGAAAATGCCCACATAATCATGTTCAACAATTTACCACAATTAAGGTGTTTCAAATTCCTTCCACAATAAACCAATTCTCGAGTGTTTCGTTTCCTTTCCACAAAGTGCCATATAGGCCATCATAAGTATTATTCACAATTCTTTACCCAATTCAACTCTCATTTAACTTTCGGTTCATATTCTATACCACATCACTCATATTTCAACAACAACTTTGAGAATTTCACACAATTTGTCAAATTAACATTAACCAAGCAATTTTCACACATATAGGCGATTTCACAAGAATCAAAATTAGCCATACATACCTGGTGATGAGTTTTCTTCCTACTTTATGCTTACCCAAGATATCCTACTCTTGCTAACCTTGTTCTTGAAGACTCTTACTTCTACTCACTTCGTTTTACTAGAAATCAAGTTCAATAATCATGCATGAGTGTAAAAATTCTATTTTCAAAAACTATTATATGCAAACCTCTCTTTACCCAAATTTAAGATTGAAAATCAAAGAAAATAGTTAGGGTTTTTACCTTGAAAAGATTGGGGAAGTTGAATCCTTGCCCTAGGATCCCTTGGAATTAAGGTGGTTGGAATAATCTTTGAAGATGAAAGATTTCTCTCTCTAAAAACCCTCTCTTCTCTCTCTAATTTTGGTGAGATGATATGATAAAATGAAGAAGAAATGTGTTATATTAAAGAAGAGATCGGGTCAAAATGTTACAAAAATCTGGGTCGGGGTCAATTATGCGGTCACTATGCGACCGCAGAATCCACATGCGGTCCGCAGAGTGACCGCAAAATGGCCTCAAAGTTATGCAGGTTCTGTTAAGGAATGCGGCCAGAATGCGGTCCGCATGCTCGATCTGCGGTCGCAAAGTGCACCGCAGATTTGACATGCGATCGCATATCGACCGCACTTCAGCACGATTTTTGGGAAACTCTCTGGAATGATTTGCGGCAAGAATGCGGTCCGCATGTCAGGTTTGCGGTCGCATTCTTGACCACATATTTGACATTTTCTGGAAAATTTTATTCTCAACATTTTTGACACTTAAATCACTACCAAGGGTCCGAACCGCGGCGAGCTTGCGGCGAAGAATTCTACGCATTCATAACACATTTTTCGGACCAAGACACCACAGCTACTAGGTTTTATGCACAAAATTTTACGGGGCCTTACATCCTCCCCCCCTTAAGATCATTCGTCCTCGAATGAGGATTTTGAAATAAATGAGTTTTGGAAGACATGGTATGCAAGCTATCAAAATTTTGACTAACTCTTATATTTTAGAAAAATTTCGCCAGAGTTTCCTTTGTATTATGGACATATCCACCTGTCAGAGGGCCCCCGAAACACATTACCAAACAACAATACACAAATACAACACTTTTCACAACTGGTATACACTTTCTTACCTCAACGAATGCACATATTCTATCACATTGTTACAATTGCACATAAACTAGTCACTTCAATGAATTCTTACCTTATTTAACCATTTTAACACACCATGTACACTTAACAAACCATTACCAATCTAAACTTACTATTAGTTATTTATGTAACACACGAATATTTATAAGGATTTCATTTATCAAGAAAGGTCCAAGTGACCCAATGTGACAACACATTAAATTCACTACAAAATGAAGGAGACTTTACTAACAGTAAGAGAGAAACAACTTAGACAAGATGAAAGTTACTAGGAGTAGGAGGGTCACCTAATTTCTTCTAGGCTTGATCGAACAAATGGGGGTACTTTTCCTTCATCTCTTTTTCTGCGCTTCCCATGTGGCCTCCTCAACTTGTTGACTTCGCCACAATACTTTAACAGAGGCAACTTCCTTATTTCTCAACTTACGGACTTGCCTATCAAAATGGCAACTGGAACTTCTTCATATGACAAATTTTCATTAACCTCTATAGCTTCGACTGGCATGATGGTGGATGGATCTCCAATCACTTTCTTCAACATGGACACATGGAATACCGGATGCACTGATGACATCTCAGAAGGCAACTCTAGCCTATAAGCAACTTGACCAATCCTTTGAACGATCCGATATGGCCCGACATACCTAGGACTCAATTTCCTTTCTTTCCGAATCGCATGACTCCCTTCATAGGAGATACCCTCAAGAACACCCAATCATCGACTTGAAACTCCAAATCCCTTTAACGAACGTCTGCATAGGACTTTTGACGACTCTGTGCTGTTTTCATTCTCTCCTGAATAACCTTGACCTTTTCCATAGCTTCGTACACCATATCCGGCCCTAGCAATTCCGCTTCACCTACCTCAAACCACCCGATTGGCGATCTACATCTTCTCCCGTACAATGCCTCAAATGGGGCCATCTGAATGCTAGCATGATAGCTATTATTGTAAGAAAATTCTATCAATGGCAAGTGTTCATCCCAATTACCTTTAAAATCTAAGACACAAGCCCGCAACATATCTTCAAGCGTCCGAATGGTCCGCTCGGCCTGTCCATCGGTCTGTGGATGGAAAGCTGTGCTGAGATTCACCTGAGTTCCCAAACCTTGCTGAAACTTCTTCCAAAAGTTAGCGGTGAACTGAGCCCCGCGATCCGAGATGATAGAAAGTGGAGTGCCATGAAGCCTTACTATCTCTTTGATGTACAATCTTTCATATTGCTCCGCAGTATCAGTGGACTTGACAGGCAGGAAGTGAGCTAATTTGGTGAGTCGATCTACTATCACCCATATTGAATCGAACTTACGCTGTGTGCGAGGTAACCCTACCAAAAAAATCCATATTGATCATCTCCCATTTCCACCTTGGTATTTCTATAAGCTGAGTTAATCCTCCAGGCCGTTGATGCTCGGCCTTCACTTGTTGACAGTTCGGACATTTAGCTACAAAGCTTGCCACATCCCTTTTCGTACCGTTCCACCAATAAATCTCCTTGAGATCGTGATACATTTGCGTTGAACCAGGGTGCACAGAATACCTGGAAGTATGAGCCTCTGCCATTACCCTTTCCCGAAGCTCGTCCACATCCGGAACACATAGTCTATCTTGACACCGCATTACACCATCTTCGCTGCTGAGTACAAATGCTGAGGTCTTGTCATTCATAACCGCTTCCTTTACCCAAACCAATGCTGGATCCAAGAACTGTTTTTCCTTGATTTCCGCGACCAGTGATGATTCTGCTCCATTATGCACCAAAACATCCCCCTCGCCAGACGCCGAGATACGAACCCCCAAACTGGCTAATTGGTAAACCTCTCGAGCCAGGGGTCTCCGATCCACACCCAAATGAGCCAAACTACCCATGGATTTTCGACTAAGAGCGTCGGCTACCACATTTGCCTTTCCTGGATGGTACAATATGTTCATATCATAGTCCTTGAGCAATTCTAACCACCGCCGCTGTCTTAGATTTAGCTCCTTCTGCTTGAACAAATACTGGAGGCTCTTGGGGTCCGAAAACACATCTACATGAACTCCATAAAGATAGTGCCGCCATATTTTCAAAGCAAACACAACTGCCATGAGCTCCAAATCATGTGTCGGATAATTCTTCTCGTGATTTTTGAGTTATCTCAAAGCATACTCTAACCTTTTCGTGTTGCATCAACACACACCCCAACCAAACTCCGGAGGCATAACTATCACCTTAACACTTTACATCATTAGCGGAACATCTTTATTATATTCCTCTTACATAAGACCTTCCTCGAATTGAGTTCCACTATAATTTCCTTGATGTGGTTACGATCCCATGTGAACAATTGCTACTAACTCTTCATAATTCTCAACCAAAGGCATTGCTGAATGAGTTTTCTCATATGACCTCCTGTCTCAAATGAATAGCACTGGCTAATTTGCACATATACCCCGAATAACACTAACTTGCACGCCATTGCATCGAAGGTAAGGTAACATTGTGCTCTAACTTTTCTTAACCAACCTCTTCTCCCCATATGTGCATTATAGAATTTAAGAAATTGCACTACTTCCGTTGTGAAAATTCCTAGCATCCCTCCTTACGGTTAAACACCTCTCAAACGTATATCAACAACCTTTATATGCATATGACTTAGGAAGGGTCACTATCCTGAGAAGGGTATTCTCTGATACTTTAAATCCTCCTTAATCCTTCAACAACAACTTTTGGTTTTACTCTTAAGTGTAAGGCTTAGTCCCCCTAATTCTATCTCCGACGAGTAACTCGCCTCATTCCCCATGTTATAGTTATCAATGAAGTTCCCCGATATTGCGGCTTAAGAGTTACCATGCTAAACACGTCTACTCCGTCACGAGTGTTCCTCCTCTTTCAATCTATTCTGAACCTTTCATTCCCACCTTGATTTGCGGATAGTGCATAATTAATAGCTTTATTGTTCCACACATTTATCTGCCTCCTGTGAACTTGAAATCATTATGTCTTGTTTAATCATTTTACAGTACCACAACCTCACCAACGATAACCTCGCTTCCCATTGTGTGTAGACATGAACTATCTCTAGACCCCTTTAGTCGATATTCAGTGTCACCCATGTCGGTTGCATTGTGGTTAATCCCTTATAACTTTTATTAACACTTGTGCCCTAAGTGAGTCCACCATTCTGATGCAAAAATTGTTTTAAATAACCATGACCATCTCAATTTAAAGGTTTTCTCCCCATTTCTTCTCACCTCATTCTTCCTAGTTAGTGAATAGCCACGCACTCTTCCATATATTACGTGGTCTCTTACCTTAGGTATTCCACCCGGCTCACCTCTTAACTCTTATTGGGATATATGTAGCAAGGAGTGTTCGTCTGAACATCACTTAACACTTATCTATTTGTAAGGCTCTTTAGATGCTCTCTATCAAGCCCCAATTACCATCTTGGGTTGTTGTGGCAACACATTCATTTCTCCCACTCGTTTTGGCTTTCTTAGTATCCCGAAACTTTTTTTTTTATTTTTAAATCACAAATCTATGATTAGCCCATTCTAGGAACTCACAATCTTTCACATTTGACATATGGTACCTCCTTGGGTCCCATTTCTCCCGACCTTATGACAAGTAAAAGTCTCTTTACAAACATACTCTTATTTTCTAGAATCGTTGACCCTGTCAGTCACATTGCCATGCGTGAAGAATTTACATTCCTTAATCTATTTTCTAGACCACACATGTCTTCACCAAAATATTCAAATATCATAGCTACATGGTCTCGCTCTTGTTTCATTGTATTTAAGTGGCCTCACGATGGTCCTCCCTCTCCCACATGGGGAAAATGTCCTGGATCTTGACACAAGTCTTGAGTTTAGAAACTTTAGGGACATATGCCTCATATATCTATCCCTCTTATATGTATACTCGACTATTAGGAAAGTTTAAGTCACCATAGTAATGATCTTATAAGTTCCCTTCTCCTATTCAGCCACGCAGGTATGGGATTCCAAGTCCCCACGTATATCTTTTATGTACATTTCGAAGTCCTTATAAAGTTCGTGAGACAAGGGTCTTCTCGGCTAAGGTCCAATTGAGTCTCATTTCGTAACTTTTTACCTCATGTGAGACACTTACACTCTCACCATTAATCTCCTAGTCTTTCTCTCATATATCACATGCTTATATAACCAATATTCTTTCACACCTTACGATCAATTATATACTTCTTGCACTAACCACGCGTGCTATTTAAGCTTACATATCAATCATCAAATCAATGCCTCTTCGTGCGGGTAATCACTTCTAATCCTTTCCCCAAATAAAGTATACTTGTAGTACTATGTACTTATACTATATATTCATACAGTTTATTCGACAAGATACATGTGCAATCTCCATAACACCCATGTCTTTTCCCATTGGTCATGACATATGACAACACTACATGAAATAGACGAAAGAGCATTTAAACTTACCTTGAATCTCAACGCACGGGTTACAAAACAATCTTATAGTCAAGCTTTATCGCACGATTTGGAGTGTTGAAGAAGGGTAATATTCCTAAATGTCCGTGTAGCCCCCTACTTATATGATGTGGTCGACAACACACCTATAAGAAGGGCACTACTAGACACGGCTCCGAGACATCCTAGGACACTTTAAAAACCATATGCTCTGATACCAAGTTTGTCACGCCCCAAATCGAGGGACATGACCGGCGCCTGACCGGGTTGCCCCAGTCAAGCGGACCTGGGTGCCTTTCATTCCCACGCGTTACCCCTGTGTTGACTGTTACTCATTAACCAAAATATCTTACCAACAATGACTGATTTCACAATGCATAAACATAACCATGTGATTTATTTACTAACAAGTTCATAATTTATATTTACAACGCCCCATACATATACATAGGCCACAATCCCACAGTTTACATGTCTACGGAGCCTCTAGGATACAAAAAGGGAAATACAATACTTGCCGGTAACAAGGTGTCACGACCCCAAACCCCGGTCGTGATGGCGCCCAACACATTGCTAGGCAAGCCCGGGGCTCACCAAAACTGGCAGTGGAAGGTGAAGAATACTACTGCCGATGCGCTGAAGTGCCTGCTATAGAACCACCTACAATCATAACACGAATGTAGCGTCCCCGGCAAAGGGACGTCAGTACACTTGAATTGTACTGGTATGTATGGACAAACTTTGTCCCAAGTAAACTCAAGCCATTAAACAAGAATCACCATGTTAAGACAGCCAATAGATTACATCAAGAAATCAATTAAGCTAACTAACCATGTTCCCAACCTTTTACTCATTTCAGTTAAGCCTCAACACAAGCACGTTCAAGGTCAACAAATAGAACAACAACCAATCAACAACATAGATTGCAAGTAGTCAAACATAGGAGCAATCAGTGCCCCCCAGGTTGCAAACTCTCCTGTTGTCTCCTTTCACAATTTCACATTATTGATTTTTGTATCAATTTTCAATAGCGATTTCGATCGCTTTCCATCCTTATTGCCCCTGACCACCCTTATTACCTCGGCCACCCTTATCACCCCAACCCACACCTTATTTCCCCACGTTGCGGCGCGCAACACGACCCCGCCTTACAGCTGAAAACACAACAATTTCAAACAGCAGATAAGGTACTACACACAATTTCAACAAGTTCAAATAAGCAACTTACACATTGGTTCATGTTCTCAATTTCTTCTCAAGCCAATATCAAAACCAAGTTACAAGTATTCCAAAATCGAAAATGCCCACATAATCATGTTCAACAATTTACCACAATTAAGGTGTTTCAAATTCCTTCCACAATAAACCAATTCTCGAGTGTTTCGTTTCCTTTCCACAAAGTGCCATATAGGCCATCATAAGTATTATTCACAATTCTTTACCCAATTCAACTCTCATTTAACTTTCGGTTCATATTCTATACCACATCACTCATATTTCAACAACAACTTTGAGAATTTCACACAATTTGTCAAATTAACATTAACCAAGCAATTTTCACACATATAGGCGATTTCACAAGAATCAAAATTAGCCATACATACCCGGTGATGAGTTTTCTTCCTACTTTATGCTTACCCAAGATATCCTACTCTTGCCAACCTTGTTCTTGAAGACTCTTACTTCTACTCACTTCTTTTTACTAGAAATCAAGTTCAATAATCATGCATGAGTGTAAAAATTCTATTTTCAAAAACTATTATATGCAAACCTCTCTTTACCCAAATTTAAGATTGAAAATCAAAGAAAATAGTTAGGGTTTTTACCTTGAAAAGATTGGGGAAGTTGAATCCTTGCCCTAGGATCCCTTGGAATTAAGGTGGTTGGAATAATCTTTGAAGATGAAAGATTTCTCTCTCTAAAAACCCTCTCTTCTCTCTCTAATTTTGGTGAGATGATATGATAAAATGAAGAAGAAATGTGTTATATTAAAGAAGAGATCGGGTCAAATTGTTACAAAAATCTGGGCCGGGGTCAATTATGCGGTCACTATGCGACCGCAGAATCCACATGCGGTCCGCAGAGTGACCGCAAAATGGCCTCAAAGTTATGCAGGTTCTGTTACAGAATGCGGCCAGAATGCGGTCCGCATGCTCGATCTGCGGTCGCAAAGTGCACCGCAGATTTGACATGCGATCGCATATCGACCGCACTTCAGCACGATTTTTGGGAAACTCTCTGGAATGATTTGCGGCAAGAATGCGGTCCGCATGTCAGGTTTGCGGTCGCATTCTTGACCGCATATTTGACATTTTCTGGAAAATTTTATTCTCAACATTTTTGACACTTAAATCACTACCAAGGGTCCGAACCGCGGTGAGCTTGCGGCGAAGAATTCTACGCATTCCTAACACATTATTCGGACCAAGACACCACAGCTACTAGGTTTTATGCACAAAATTTTACGGGGCCTTACAACAACGCCTCATACGGAGCCATCTGGATGCTAGATTGGTAACTGTTATTGTAGGCGAACTCTGCTAATGGTAGAAATTGGTCCCACGAGCCTCCAAAATCAATAACACAGGCTCGAAGCATGTCCTCTAGAATCTGAATAGTCCTCTCGGACCGGCCATCCGTCTGAGGATGAAAAGCTGTACTCAGCTGAACCTGGGTGCCTAACTCCTGCTGGACCGCTCTCCAGAACCGTAAGGTAAACTGCGTACCCCGATCAGAGATAATAGATACTGGCACCCCATGGAGACGAACAATCTCCCTAATGTAAACCTCCGCTAACCTCTCCGACGAGTAGGAGACGGACACTGGAATAAAGTGTGCTGATTTGGTCAGTCTATCAACAATGACCCAAATAGCATCAAATTTCCTCCGAGTCAAAGGAAGTCCAGTAACGAAGTCCATAGTGATCCGCTCCCATTTCTACTCGGGAATTTCAATCCTCTGGAACACACCACCAGGTCTCTGGTGCTCATATTTCACCTGCTGACAATTTAGACACCGAGCGACATACGCAACGATATCTTTCTTCATTCTGCGCCACCAATAGTGTTGCCGTAAGTCCTGGTACATCTTCGCGGCGCCTGGGTGAATAGAATACCGCGAACTGTGGGCCTCTGCTAAGATCAACTCTCGAATCCCTTCGACATTGGGTACACAAACTCGACCCCGCAATTTCAATACCCCATCATCATCTAGGTTTACCTGTGTGGCACCTCCCCGTTGTACTGTATCTCTCAACTCACGCAAATAAGGATCATCAAATTGCCTCTCACGGATACGCTCTAATAAAGAAGAACGAGCGACCGTGCAGGGCTAACACTCTGCTAGGCTCAGAAATGTCTAATCTCACGAACCGGTTGGCTAAGGCCTGGACATCTAGAGCTAATGGTCTCTGATTGACCGGAATATATGCAAGACTACCCATGCCGGCATACTTTCTACTCAATGCATCGGCCACCACATTGGCCTTACCTGGGTGATATAAGATAGTAACATCATAGTCTTTTAGCAACTCTAACCATCTCCGCCGTCGTAGATTCAACTCCTTCTGCTTGAACAAGTACTGTAGGCTTTTGTGATCAGTGTACACCTCACATGTCACACCATATAGATAATGCCTCCAGATCTTTAAGGCATGAACCACTGCTGCTAACTCAAGATCATGAACCGGATAATTCTTCTCATGTATCTTTAATTGCCTCGAAGCATAAGCGATAACCTTACCATCCTGCATCAATACCGCTCCAAGCCCCGTACGAGATGCGTCACAATAAACTGTATAAGGCCCTGCACCCGTAGGTAGTACCAACACCGGTGCGGTGGTCAAGGCCGTCTTGAGCTTCGAAGCTCGCCTCACACTCCTCGACCACCGAAACCGAACACCCTTCTGGGTCAACTCGGTCATCGGGCCGCAATAGAAGAAAACCCTCTACAAAACGACGGTAGTAACTCTGCTAATCCCAAGAAACTCCCGATCTCGATCACTGAAAGTTGGTCGAGGCCAATTTCGGACCGCCTCAATCTTCTTTGGGTCTACCCGAATACCTTCCACCGATACAATGTGACCCAGGAAATGCTACCGAACTCAGCCCGAACTCACATTTAGAAAATTTGGCATATAGCTCTGATTATCTTTCAGAGTCTGAAGAACCACTCCGAGGTGTTGCTCGTGCTCTTCCCGGCTGCGGGAGTATACCAGGATGTCATCTATAAAGACTATCACGAATAGATCTAAGTAAGGCATGAACACCCGATTCATTAACTCCATGAATGTCGCTGGGGCATTGGTCAACCCGAAGGACATGACCAAGAACTCATAATGCCCATATCTAGAGCGAAAGGCCGTCTTAGGAATGTCAGCCGCCCTGATCTTCAGCTGATGGTAGCCTGACCTCAAGTCTATCTTAGAGAATACCCTCGCTCCCTGGAGCTGGTCAAACAAATCATCAATCCTCGGCAGTGGATATTTATTTTTGATAGTCACCTTGTTTAACCGCCGGTAATCAATACACATCCGCATCGAGCCATCCTTCTTCTTTACAAATAATACAGGTGCTCCCCAGGGGGAAACACTGGGCCTGATAAAGCCCTTCTCAAGAAGATCCTGCAACTGATCTTTCAACTCTTTTAGTTCCGGCGGGGCCATACGATAGGGTGGAATAGAGATGGGCCGAGTACCCGGTGCCAGATCAATACAGAAATCAATATCCCTGTCGGGTGGCATGCCCGGCAGGTCTGAAGGAAAAACCTCCGGAAACTCCCGTGCAATAGGGACCGACTCAATGGAAGGAACTTCTGCGCTGGAATCACGAACATAAGCCAAATAAGCTAGACACCCTTCTCGACCATACGTCGAGCCTTAACATAAGAAATAACAGTGCGAACGGAGTGGCTTGAGGTACCCTTCCACTCTAATCGGGGTGATTCCGGCAAGGCTAAGGTGACAGTCTTAGCATGACAATCAAGAATAGCATGGTATGGGGACAACCAGTCCATCCCTAATATGACATCAAAATCTACCATATCCAAGAGCAACAGATCAACACGGGTCTCAAGACCCCCAAATATAACTACACACGAACGATGCACCCAATCGACTACAATGGAGTCACCCACTGGTGTAGCCACATAAACTGGAATATCCAGAGCATAGCTGGGTACAACCAAATACGGTGCGAAGTAGGAAGACACATAGGAATATGTAGATCCAGGGTCAAATAATACCGAAGCACCTCTGCCACACACAAGAATAGTACCTGTAATCACGGCATCTGATGCCTCTGCCTCTGGCCTGGCTGGTAAAGCATAGAACCGGGGATCTGCACCTCCCCTATGAGCTGCGTCTCTAGGACGACCATCAACCGGCTGACCTCTACCTCTCGCTGGACGGTCTCCACCTCTACGGTCTCGACCTCCACCTCTATAATCTCTACCCCCGCCTCTGGCTGGCTGGGCAGGCTGAGGGTCAGCTGGGGCCTGAATCATAGGACGAGGACCTCGCTGCTGAGAGTTGCCCGCTGCTAGAGGGCAATTCCTGATAAAATGACCCGGGTCACCACAACCGTAGCAACTCTTAGACTGATAGGGCTGCTGGCCCTGACGACCTGAATGGCCTCCACGAACACTCTGAAGAGGCCGAGCATTAATAGGAGACTGGTCTGAATAATGCCCCCGAGAACCACGATCACCTGATCCACCCTGTGAAGCCTGAAGGGCGGAATGAAAAGGCCTGGAGGACTGGCCTCTATCAAAGGATTCTCTGCTACCAGAGGAAGAAGCACCAAACCTACCCGAATGACGAGGCCTCTTATCCGAAGAATAACCGCCTCCTCTAGCGAGAGCCATCTCAACTCTGCGTGCTGCATTGGCTGCCTTCCTAAAATGATATGTCACTCCCCACGCCCATAGCCATCTGGAGTCTAATCGGCTGATTAAGCCCATCTATAAATCTACGGACCCTCTCCCGCTCCGTGGGAAGTATCACCACCGCATGACGAGCCAAGTCGATAAATCTCGTCTCATACTGTGTAACTGTCATAGTGCCCTGATGGAGGCGCTCAAACTGCCTCTGAAGTACATCCCTCCGAGTAGCAGGGAGAAACTTCTCCATAAATAGTTCCGCAAACTGATCCCATGATAAAGCCGGGGACCCTACTGGTCGAGTCAAGCAATAATCTCTCCACCAAGTCTTGGCAGATCCTGCAAGCCTGAATGTACCGAAGTCAACTCCATTTGTCTCCACGATCCCCATAGTCTTGAGAATCTCATGGCAACCGAATAAGAAGTCCCGAGGATCCTCTGATGCGGCTCCACCGAATGTAGTGGTAAATAGCTTGGAGAACCGATCAAGCCTCCATAACTAATCGTAAGTCATGGCCGCTCCATCACCGCATGAGCTGTGGTACCGACCGAGTGGCCACGGTGGTCGGATTACCGGTGCTCGAGGTCGAGGAGCTACCGGCTCCGAGTATGAGCGATAGGAGTCCGGGCCCCTCCTCCGGCCGAGAAGTGGCCGGGGCAACCGATAATAGACCCGCTCCGGCAATGGTCGTCCATGAATCCCGCTATTCTCGACCAAGGCATCCCGAAGATCCGGGGTAAATAAAGCCTCTCCCGGGACCTGAGCTGGGCCCACTGGAGCTGCCGGAACCGGAACCTCCTCGTCAATCTCAATATGAGGCTCCACCTCCGGGGTAGCTGCCTGGGGCTGAGCTCTACCCCTACCACGGCCTCTGATACGGCCTTGGCCCCCGCCCCTCACGGGAGCTGCCTGGGGCTCGGGCTGCTGGTCAGGCGGACGAAGAAGCGCGTGTCCTCACCATCTGCGAAAGGACAGAATAGAAATCCAATCAGCAATTGAGGAACAAGTCGCACGACAAGAAAGAACAAATGAGAGACTCTTTCCTAACTCAATAGACTCTGGAGGACAAGTACAGACGTCTCCGTACTTACCTCTCAAACTCTACTAAGCTTGTTCGTGAGTGGTGAGACCTATGTAACCTAGAGCTCTGATACCTACTTGTCACGACCCGGATTTTCCCCCAATATCGGGATCGTGATGGCGCCTACTCGTGGTAGCTAGGCAAGCCACTATATTCATACTATCCTGTTTTTAACACAATTTTAATTAAATAAATGCGGAATACTTTATCGAAATGGAAATAACTAATTACAAAGTGAAAATCATACTGAAATCCTCTACCCAAGACGTGGAGTCACCAACTCACGAACTACTATGGAATACTACACATAAAAGTCTGAAGGAAATATAACATAATTCCGTTTGTCTCGGAACAAAGAGACTACAGATAATAACATAATTAAAGAGAGAGACGCCGGGCCTGCGGACGTCTGCAAGCTACCTCGGTCTCAAATGTGATCAACTCCCACGCAATCAATTTACTGCTGCTGCTGCTCTTGATCGTAACCTGGACCTGTGCAAAAACGCACAGAAGTGTAGCATCAGCACAACCGACCCCATGTGCTGGTAAGTGCCTGGCCTATCCCGGCGAAGTAGTGACAAGCCTAGGACCAGACACCCACATAACCCCGTGCAATTCAATATATATATATGTGTACCACAAAATAACAAGAAATAATCAAGTATTAACACAATAAGGAATATCTTAAAGAATTCAACAATTAACCACGGTTAATAATTTCACAAGGAAAAACAAAGTATAATGTAAACACAAGTAATATCGATTCAAGAAATAGCAAGCAGTTGCACGGCATCACCCTTCGTGCTTTTACTCTCATCCTCACCAAATAAACAAATAAAGTACACGGCATCACCCTTCGTGCTTTTACTCTCATCCTCACATCCATAGTACGGCATGATCCTTCGTACATGGTTCAATAAAAGGCACGGCATGATCCTTCGTGCATAATCAATAAATAAACATGGCACGGCATTAACCTTCGTGCATAAATAAATAAACATGGCACGGCATCACCCTTCGTGCATTATCACTCTTCCTCACCCAAATAACAATCACGGTTAAGGGCAAAGAAAGAAACAACAATTTATAAACCGTCCCATCAAGGGCAATCAATAATTATCTTCACAACAAGTCCCAACAAGGGAGAACAATAACAATTCATCTGTAATATATCTCAAATAATCATTTTCCAACGACTCACGGTCATACTAGACGCCGGTGTATGGATGCTCGTCACCACAGCCCATACACCGCACTCGATCACATAACACATAACACATAATCCTATTCCTTCAAGCTAGGATAGAACAAACACTTACCTCGAATGCTTATGAACAATTCAATCCGTGGAAATGTCTTTTCTTTCAATTTGGCTCCAATCCAACCGTATCTATACACAATTGATTTAATATCATCAATTCTACTCAACAAACTAATTCTTAAGACCAAATACAACTTTTACAACATTCTGCGCCCGGAATAGTGAATTTCAACCCCGGGCCCACATGGTCGGAACTCGGGGTTAGGACCAAAATCCGGTTACCCATCCCCTCACGAGTTCATGTATATGATTTGTTTCAAAATCGGACCTCAATTCGAGGTCCAATTCCCCAATTTATGAAAAACCCTATTTTCTAACAAAAACAAGAATTCTACCATGAAAATCTTTAATTTCTTATGAAAAACATGTTTAATGATGTTAGGAATTGAAAGAATTAAGTAAAAAGTGACTTACAATCGTTTTGATGAAGAAGAAATCCTTGAAGAATCGCAAATGGGTGTTTTGGTTTTGAAAAAAGTGAAGAAATGACTGAAATTCGTGTTTTTCAGGTCTCGTGTTCGCATTTGCGAACATGGGTTCGCAATTGCGAACCCCGACCAATTTCTGAAGTTTGAAAAATAAGCCAAGGCTGGGAAGTTCGCATTTGCGAACACTGGGCGAACAAAAGGGATGTTCGCATTTGCGAACTAATGTTCGCATTTGCGAACACATGCTCGTATAAGGCGGTGTTCGCATTTGCGAACAATGGTTCGCATTTGCGAACCAAGGCAGATATGGGGAATGTTCGCATTTGCGAACTTTTGTTCGCATTTGCGAACATAGGCAGCACTCGGGGACCTTCGCAAATGCGAACAATTGTTCGCATTTGCGAACAAGGCCGAGCTTCGCATTTGCGATCAAGGTTCGCATTTGCGAGCCTTGCCTTACATCGTCCCCTTCGCAATTGCGAGAAATTCTTCGCAATTGCGAAGCCAACAACTGGGTGAAAAAACCAGCGAGTTCAAAATTCAGAATTTCATCCAACGGCCTATCAAATCTTTACCCGAGCCCCCGGCTCCAAAACCAAACATGTACATAACCTCAAAAACACATTATGAACTTGTTCGTGCGATCACATCGCCAATATCACTTCGTTTTAATCAAATCAAGCCTCAAACTCATGATTTTCATACTTTTGATTTTTAAAACTTCTTAACTTGGAACTCAAGGTCCAAAACATCTCAAACGACATCCGAATGTCACCAAACTTTACAGAAATCACATATATAATATTTAAGACTTGTACAGGGCGTCGGAACCAAAATACGAGCCCGATACCAAGGTCAATTAATTCATTTCCTTTAACAATTACATCAAAAACAATTTCACATAAAAATTCATAACTTGGGCTCTAGGCCTCCGAATTCGACTCCGGACGCATGTCCAAGTCCCATATTTTTCTACGGACCTCTCGGGACCATCCAATCTCGGGTCCGGATCCGTTTACCAAAAATGTTGACCGAAGTCAACCATATCAATATTAATATCATTTCTATCCAAATTTTTCATAGAATTCATATTTTCTATCACAAAATCTTTCCGGCTACATGCTCGGATCGTGCACGTAAATCGAGGCAACATAGAATGAGGTTTTCAAGGCCTCGGAAGCTCGAAATGATTAATTAAATAAGTGATGACCCTTTGGGTCGTCACACAAACAAACTCTTGAAAGTCTAGTTTGTGTATGAGATGGGTATTTAGGGACTCAGGGCAAGGTTTTGAAGGGTTTTTGTTTTTTGGGTACTCGCCGGAGTAGGGTTCCGACGAGATATTTTATAATATTCAAGGAGTTAAGGGAATATTCGAGATATGGGACTATGGTAGGGTGATATATCGTTTCAAGGAGGTTCTATGGTGTTAAGGTGGAGGTCTGGTTCATAACTTGGTAGTCGTCGGCTAGGGTTCCGGCGACCGAAATTTCAAGAAATGGAGACTGGTAGGTTGTTTGGACGGGGTTAATGGAGTACTAGGTGTTAGAAGGTGGAGAGCGGTGTTTGGAGGCTTGGCCAGAACCAGAGATGATGATAGAATAGTGACCACCGGTAGGGTTTCGGTGGTCTCTGTGAGAGAAGGGGGGGAGAGAAGAAGAATCTAAGGGCGGCTAGGGTTTAGTTTGTAAGGAGTGTGTGTGTATAATGAAGAATTAATGGGGGGTTTGGGGATATATACTGATTATGTGTTGTTGTTCCTCAACCATTGGATTTAGTTATATGAATGGTCCAGATTTTTGTCCTCAAAACATTGCCGTTTGGTTTAGTGAGACTCTCATCTAGTCCGTTAGATTAAATAATTGAACGGTTATGATTCATTGCTTAGGCGACGTCGTTTGGCTTTAATGGAGACACTGGTCTCAGCCATTAGATTAAGGAGATGGACGGCCTTGATTTAATTATCTTAGGCAACGTCGTTTTATTCATAAAGTCACCGCCTTACCTGGTCCATTGATCAATTGTATCAACGGCCCAGATTTGGTGTATTATACGGCGTCGTTTGGCTTTATTAAGAGACTGGCCGGTTCAATTGTTTGGGCCTGGTCTGTGGGTATATTTGGGCTGAGTATATTATGTATTTAGTCCAATTTTAGTATTTTGAATTGCATTTTTGTTATTTTTGGAATTGTATTTATTTTAATTTCTTGTATTTTCCTTTGTATTTTATACTTATTTTCCTTGTATACATTTTACACTTATGTATTTTCTTTTCTTTTCCAATTTTTGTATTTTTTCCTTGATTTTCTAATTTCCTGTATTTTTCAATATTTTTAATATTTTTCAATTTATTTCCTTTTGTATTTTCATTTCAAATTTCTTTCAATTAAAACAAACACATGTATTTTCTATATACTAATCAAACTCATTGCAATCAAAAATTATTTTTTGTATTTTATTTTGGAATTAATTGCTTGGGGCAAAAATCACGTGCTCACAGTTATACTTACCTCATATTCCTCATCGGATTTCCCAATTGCCATAATTGCTTTTTCATCTCCATCTTTATCTTCTGAGTGATCATCTAAGCTTTCACCCCAAGCAGCAACCGTAACCTTTGTTGATCCTTTGTTCTTCTTGTGATAAACATATTCCTTCTTCATGTTCCTTCGTTCAGCTCTTTCTTTCTTCCATTCAATTTCCCATTGAGGGCAATTTTTGATGTGGTGATCAGTCTTCCCATACTTGTAACACCCCTCATTGGTTTGTTTTCCAGGAACCTTTGGTTTGTTATAGCTTCCACCTCTTGAAGGACCAGTTTCTCTCATTAGGTACCTCTTAAAATCCTTTATGATCATGGACATTTCATCCCCATCAAGATCAGCGCCTTCAGTGATTCTGAATGCCATGCTCCTTTCCTTCTTAGGTGCATCCATCTTCATGGTTTGCCTTTTAAGTTCATAGGCAGTGAGATTTCCAATTAGCTCATCCAACTTAAGAGTCGCAATGTTCTTTGATTCTTGAATAGCTGTGATTTTGCTTTCCCAAGAGATTGGCAATACACTTGTCAAAATCTTCTCAACTTTGTCTTCTTCAAGAATAACCCTTTCAAGAGATGCAAGTTCATTTGTCAAGGTGGTGAATCTAGTATACATCTCCTGGATAGTTTCTCCTTCCTTCATAGAGAAATTCTCATATTAAGAATGCAAAAGTGTTCCTCTTGATCTTTTCACTTGAGGTGTTCCTTCATGCGCCACTTGTAGAGTGTCCCATATTTCCTTAGCAATTGTACAACTTTGGATCCTGCTGTACTCATCTAGATCAAGTCCACATACTAGCCACTTCTTGGCCTTAGCATTCTTTCCCCACTTCTTTAAGTCTTCATCAGTGCAATCAGATCTTGTCTTTGGAACATCCAACCCTTCAGCAGTCTTCTTTGTTGTGGCTAAAGGACCATCAGTGATGATATCCCAAAGCTCATAGTCTTCTCCCATGATGTGGTCTCTCATTTTATTCTTCCACCAGGAGTAGTAGAGACCATTGAAAAGTGGAGGCCTAGAAATGGATTGCCCTTCCCCGTTTCCAGGTGGTGCACTCATGTTGATCTTTCCAAAGGTGTTAACCTTTTCAAGGATAACCTACTACTGATACCAATTGATGTTCTAAATGTCAATATCACACAAGAGGGGGTGATTTGTGTGGTTCCCAATTTTTGCTTAAACTGCTTCTGGAAGGACCTGGTTCTTCTAGGTGTACAAATGGCTGTTGTTTGCGGAATTAAAAGTACATAAAATAAAGGACACATATATTTTAATGTGGAAAACACCTGGCTCAAAAGGTGAAAAACATACGACCTACTACTCAGTAGGATTTTTCCAAACTTCCACTAAAATCACTGAGCCAAAATTGCATTTACAAAACTTTTTGTAAACCTAAGGATTAACTCTAATCCTGTTGTGGCAACCGATCCCTAACTGCTTTTATAAAAGCTGAAATAAACAATATGAAACATCTACTAAAATTAAACTATAAATAAAGAAAGACACATAAAACTCATTATGGAGCTGGTTATTCAATCTTGTTCTTGTAGCTTCAGGTTTGCACTATTGAATCACACATGAACTGCTTGCAAGAGGCCTTGCTATTTTGCTCCCAATTTGCGTTTAACTTCTGCGTTTTTGTGCAACACTTTAATGTGAGAACATCATGCAATTTATAGAGTTAGTAGATGAAGAAATAATTAGAGTTATGATGCAACTCTTCCTTAGTGGAAGCGTTCTATTTGATTTCAACGTGTAACTCATTCCCTATCTTGGATAGTATTCTCTTTGAGTAAGGACTCCTTCTCATTATCAATTATGCAAGCTTTTCGATCAGGAGATATTAAATATACCAAGTTAAGCTTATCTCCATCACGTGCAACCCACATGCTCAAATCTTCCCATTTTTCTGCACCTCAGGGATGGACCACTAGATGGACCTAGTTCATCATGAGTTCCTTTGTCAGTCTTCAAAACTAACCTTTACTTGGGCCAACAGGGTGGCACTTCGATATGAATTCGAAGATATCATACCTACTGTTAAAGTCGTCATCGACATCCTTCTCAATATTTGTGGTATTAAGTTACTTAAGAATCAGGAATCCACCGCACAGGAATCCACTTCCCTGCGGCAAAGTTATGAAAAACAAAAATAAAAGAGATAACAAGAGACAAATGACAATGAAAAACTCCTTTTTTTACATGCTACAACCCAAACAGCTACAGATTACATACGGCCCAAACAAATAAGTAATAAAAAGAGAAACAATAACAAAGACAACAACTCTTTCACTCGGCATCATCACCTCCATCCTCTTCTCCATTATCTCTAGAAAGTCCTTTTTCATCATTAGGACCCTCATTTCCCTCCGGCATTGCAGGGTCATGTTGATGCCCCTTTTCTCCTCCTTCCAAAGAGCGAGAAATCGGGTTTACGACATTTGCCAAATACAACTCTATTTCGGCTTGGGAATTGGGTTTTGGATTTGGAGAGTCGCCACCTAATAATTATAGTGTATTAGGAGACTTTAAGAAAGAATTTTAGATGAAAAACCAGAGTTTGGATAAGGGCTAGAAATTATCTTGTGTGGAAGGTGTTAGGCACCTCTCAAGATCCACTAGTGTGGTTCCCGGTCATGCTACAATTGTGACTTTAAATACAAACAACAAGTAGGCAAGCAAGCATTGCAAATACAAGGAAACTTCACATAACAGTTGCAAAATAAAAAGTGCAAAAGGTTTAAAAGTGCTAAAATTTGGAAGAAAGTGGCTTTGTAATTAAAGAAAAGATATATGAGTAAAGGGAAGGGGGTCAAATAGTTGATGCAAGTAACTTAAAAGAAGTGAAAGAGGCGGAAACTTAGGGAGAAACAACACTAAAATTAAGACAATTAAAAGGGAGATTTTCCATGATAGGTACAAAGAGTAGAAGTAAAATAAGAGAAACTGAAAACTACAACAATTAATAAGATTATGGAATAAAAATAACAAAGAGGGAGGGGGGTCCTATATTTATAAATCACATGGATCATCCACACAACACCAATACCCAATTATACGCATAATGTAATCATGTGATCATCATCTCCATGTCTACCCCTCTTATCCTGTTAAGGTATTAAAGCGCGGAATAGTATTGTTACCTATTACCCGTCCTAATCCTATCAGTCACGGAGGCAAATAGACTACTAATACTAAAGGGAGAGGGGTTTGGGGCTTTTAGAAGTTTTCAAAGGACAAAATGCTAAGGCGTCTATAAAAAACACGTAATGCAAATAGAGGGAAAACAGACAAGCAAATAACACTCAAATACGCCTCCATAAATCAGCAAAAAGTCATAGAGTTTAGCATGTCTTACACGTACTAATTTGGTTTTAATTAAATAAAGCGACGAGCGTACTGGTTCAACGCATATTTTTAGATGGAAAGTCTACATTAGGCTCGCTCTAATGCAGTTGACTAAAACCGATTTGGTTGATTAATTAGTCCTTTTGTCTATGTGTTGGTTAGAACTAGGCATGATATCTACAGATTTAAAAAAAGATGCAAACTGATTATAGAAAAGGTTACTAGTTTTAACAGAATAATATGAGTTCAGCAGTTGATATTGCTTTTACGAATAAGACAATTCAGGCTCGATATTTCCTATAGGCATACTTTCTATACATTTACTGGTTTTGACACCTTTTCAGACGTTAACAGAAGTCCTATGAACATGATATCTATATGCAGCTTTTATTATTAAACCTAAGAACTATTTTCCTAATAATGCTTATATATGCAGAGATGCGGGAGTCTATATGCAGGATATCTATATGTAAATTTGCAAAACAATTAGAAGTTAACCCTATAGGCATGATATCTATGTGTGAAGTTGAAGAAATCAGAAGTTAACCCTATGGGCATGATATCTATGTGTGAAGTTACACAAATCAGAAGTTAACCCTATAGGCATGATATCTATGTATGAAGTTGCAAAAATTAGAAGTTAACCCTTGTGAGCACGTGATTTTTGCCTTAAGCAAATTATTCCCAAAATCTAAGCAAAATGATTTTTAAATTTTATTAAATAATTGTGGAATTTTTATGTTAATTAGTTGCATAGTAATTCATAAAAATATACAAAATCGGTAGGAATATTAGGATTTTAATTTTACAACTTTTGTGTTAATACATTTTGGGAACAAATTAAAGAAAAATCGAAATAGCATTTTATTGATTTTAATTGGAAAATGCCATAAAAATAGAAATTAATTACTTTTAAAATTAGCAAAAATCACCAAAAATATAAGAAAAGAAAAATACAATAAAGAAATATGAAAAAGAAATAAAATACAAAAGGAAAATACAAATATATAAATGAAATAAATACAAAATACAAAAAAGAAGAAAATAAAAAATACAAAGTATAAAAAAGTGGGCTGATACATTATAGTAAATACATTAGCCCAAATTGGTCCAGGCCCAAATATACATTACCCGCCTGTTTAATACCCAATCCAAACGACATCGTATATGAGCAATTAATCAGGGCCGTTGAAATCCTTGATCAAACGGCCAGAGATATTGGCCATCTACTAAATCAAACGACGATGTTTTAAACGTCAGATCTTGACCGTTCATTTATTTAATCCAACGGATAGAAGTGAATCGTTACTAATCTAAACGACGATGTGTAGACAGCAACACGTCTCAGCCATTAAATGAATCTAATCCAACGGTTCCTAGTGATCCTAAGGTTTTAAATACATAAATGTATTATACCCCCCCCCCCATTTCATATCAGACTTCATCTAAACAAAACCCTAGCCGCCTTTCTTTCCCCCTTCCTCTCTTAACTACCCGCCGGGACCCTACCGGTGGGAAACACAAACAACTCCGATGAAACCACCATTAACACTCCTTGAAGGTCTTAACCTCCTCTTTCACCCTCCATAACTGGTTTTCTTCAAAACCAACCAGAAATCTTCGAATATTCAACCAAGTGTCGCCGGAACCCTACTCCGGCGAACACGAGGTTTGATTCAGAGTCTACCCATAACACCCTAGGATCCCCTTTGTCTCCTCTTTCCACCCCTCTAAGTATTTTTCTTCCAATAAGCCCACAACTTTTCGAATATTAGTTTGAGTGTCATTGAAACCTATGCCGGCGAATACTACTATTTCAAAACAACCCTATAACACCCTCAAACACCCAGCCCTTAGTCTAAGAGAGTCTTTTCACTAAAACAAGACTCGAAGGTCAGCCCGAAGTAAGAAGATCCAAGAAAAGATGTCCAAGGTTTTGAAAAACCTGGAAAATCAAGAAAAACGAAGAAAAGAAAAGAAAAAAAAAGAAAGAGAGAAAGAAAAATCAAGAAGAAAAGAGAATAAAAAAGCTAAGTGTCTGATTCTCTTCCTATTATTTTACTTCTGCTTGTATTTGCATGTTCACGATTTTCCTTTTTTGTAGTTAATTCTTGATAAAAATAATATAATCTTAGGTTTTGATTGGTATTCACACTGTTACATTTAGATTTTAGGGTTTGATTGTTAAAAACCTGATTAGTAGCTAAGGTCTTCTGTTAATTGGATTCTTTATTTATTTAAGTGATTTTCTGAATCTCGTTAACTGATTACCTGGTTTTGATTTGGTTATATCTGTTAAATTAACAACTAATTGATTAATTTTGTTAATTAGTTAAGTTTTTTTTTTCCTGATTTTAGAAGTAATTTTGGGCATCTGATTATAATTAGGGTTAATGGGTAATAAGAGGGTAAGGGTAAATAAAATAGGAAATAGGGTTAATTTGGGGAATGGCAGTAGGCTCGTTGTAATAATCCGAAGGGGATAGGGGTATATTTGGGAATTCAATTTGGTTTATTGGTAAATACTTAAGGGTTGAAGGGTATTCTAGACATGATAAAAGGGTAATGCAGTAATAATCTTAAAGAGGTAGCGTTAGAAGGGTAAAAGCTAACCGTATAAACCTTCTAGATTAAGGAAAAGGGGTAACAAGGCATAAATACAAGGGGAAAAGAGACAATTAAATAAAAAGAACGGGGGTCTAATTACAATAAATAACGGACTAAGGGACAATTTCAGCATTTGAAATTCCCTCCCTTTTCAAGTCTATAAATAGGCTACATTATCCTTCATTGAATAAGTTTTGAGGTATGGAAATTAGAAGCCTTAGCAAAAATTTGAAACACTAAATATTTTCCCTTTTGTTTTTGCAATTGCAATTCGAATATCATTGTTTAGTTGATCCTGCAAGTAATTTCAAGTCTGTGCTTCTTCTGTTTGATTTTTGGATTGAATTATTGTTGGATTGAGGTTGTTTTTGTGTTGAAGTGGTTGTTCTTGATCTGGTTTTTCTTTCCGTTGGGTTTTCTACTGGTTTACCTTCATTTGGTTTGAATCTGGTTGCTGGACTGTTCTGATCACTTTGTGAGCTATTGTTGATTGCTGATTCCTTTATCTTTGCCTAGATCTCATCAATTTCATTTTATTATCAGGTAGAATCCCTATCAACTAAGCTGTAAATATGAATTTGAAGAAGATGAATTAAAGTTTTGAGTGTTATTTCATATTATACTATTTTATTAATCATTTGTATTTGTTAGGTTTAGTTTGAAAAAAATATAATAATAGGGACTGAACTTTATTATTTTGGATTCCGTTTGTTAAGTAAGTCTAGTAGTTGTATCATTAGATCATATAATCGAAATCATAGATAAGGTAATTGATAATACCGGGAAAAACAGAGTTAGAAATAGTAGCTGAATTCAAATTTTAGGTTATAGCTGTGGAATCATTGAATATTTATAGAGCTTTTCTTCTAAAAAAATAATATATCTATTTTTTAATGCATGACTATTTGCTAATTGTAGGTCTATAACTATTAAGATTTAAGATCAGGTATGAACTCGCATATGTCAATACAATATTACTTTTGTAAATATTTTTTGCTAATGAAGAAACAATTTGATGATGATGTCAGTTAGTTAGTTCATATGAAATTAGCATTAGAAATATTTTTAAATGTTTAGTAAGTTATTACTTGTGATATTAATGAGTCTGCTTCGATTTTGAAATTTTTGTTTTACTAGACTTAGTTCTAATAATAAATTTGAAAAATAAATGAAAATTCTTCATAGATAAACATAATACTGCCCTGAATTTGAATTTAGAATTATAACAATCTAAAAATGAAGTAATAAAATATATTTTTTATTGTGAATTTAATTCGAGAAACGTTAAAATGAAAAGCCCAAATATAATAGATATGGTGATCGGATATAGGCTTGTGCAAATGATATTGAAAATTGATCCAGGCCACAGCTTTATGGGACGATCTGGACCGAAATTTAGATTAAAGAAATTGATGTATGGGTGTAATTAAACGCAGTAAGAAATAAACCTGAACCCTCTGGGTTTGTGGCTTTAAATGTCAAATTATTAAGTAAATAATAAACGATCAGGATATTTCCTTCATGATTAGAGACAAAACATATAGAAAATATAGTACTTTAGACATGACCTTAAAAAAATGAGATGAGCCTCGCCGCATTAAATACACAATTGCGGAGCCCTCAAATAATTGTTATAAAAACCTTAGATTTGGAAGGACCGTTTAGCAAACTTCACGGACTTTTCCAAAGTTAACACGACGTAGATACTCTAGGCATGATTTATAATAATATTACCTTCTTAATACGGATGCACATTTATGTGATCCAAATCCAAGTCTCAATGAAGTCGAAATGTGTTAAAAGCCTCGGGCGTACTGGTACGGCGTGGTCAAAAAATACATTTTTTACGACGTTGCAATTCTTTGAGTAATAAAGGGGAATACTAAATGCACATAAAAACAACAAATATGAAATCAGATAAAAATAAATACAACAGTTGAGCGACCGTGCTAGAACCACATAATTCGGGAGTGCCTAACACCTTCTCCCGGATTAACAGAATTCCTTATCTAGATTTTTAGTTCGCATACTGTAACAGAGTCAAAACTTTCCTCGGTTAGGGGTTCATCCGGTGACTTGGGACACCATTATTCTCCCAAGTGGTGATTCTGAAACTAAATAAATAAATCTCGTTCCGACTGTCCTTAAATTAGAAAAACTCATTCCTTTTATTATATCCCTTCCCGGGTGTAGTAAATAGCTCGTAAAAAATAAGGTGTGACAACCCTATGGGCATGATATCTATGTGTGGAGATACAAAAAATTAAGAGTGAATCCTTTAGACAGTATTTCTATGTGTGAGTTGCAGAAATCAAAAATTAATCCTATAGGCATGATTTCTATGTGTGAGTTGCAAAAATCATAATAAATCCCTATTGACATGATTTCTACCCTTAGTGTATAAAAATAAACCCCATCCCCATTTTTTACTAAATCCCCAAGTTTATACAAGTTATTACAGCCCAAAAGAAATAAAACTGGAATTACAAAGTACATCAAGAATCCTCAGCTACATCCGAGCAGCCTAATTCAGCCTTAATGTCTAATAATATGAGATTGAGCCACTTCCGAGAACTAGATTTCCAAGCCTTCTCTCATCTAGGGTGTTTCAGAGATCCAAGGTATTTCAGGAACCCCAGACAGTGCATACACCCAAGATGTTAATCAGAAAATGAGTTGTGTAGTGTGGAAGGGGCCATCCCTTGTGTGTCCAAGTTCAGAGGGAGCTCAAGTGTCCCAAGGCAAGACTCACACAAGAGAGGAAGAACCTAAGTTCAAAGAGTGAGTGGAAGTATAATGAAAAAGGGGGCATGGGATACCCAGGCAGGCTGGTGGTCACGCCCAGCCATAAAGTAGACTGGCACACCCCTAACCAAACCTGTTGGTCAAGCATTTAGGACCTACTGGAGGTCAAGCTATGGCCTGAGCAATAACTAGAACATTGTCAGGATAAAGTTGTTACTCAGCACACAAAATAAGGCAATAGGGATGGGAAATTAACAAAACATAGGGCCCAAAGGGTCCAGTTCATATCCATGGACAATAACTTTAAATATTGTCATGTTTCTGAACCATGGCTTAAAGCATATAAGGGGATATGAGGGTTAGGAATTCATAAGGTAGCAAATAAATAACACATGACTGACAGAGTGAACACATAGATAAACATCAATTTACAAAGGAAAGAGAACATATTACAACATGCCAGTAACATATCTGGACTGCAGAAACATGAGCAGAATTAGACAGGAAAGAAAACATGTTGTTGTTGAGGCTTGTAAATTAACCAGGACATACCAGTAGAGAAAAAAAGTGCAAAAAAGGTAAAGCAAACAAGAGTCCAACAGTCTAGCCTTGGCTTTCAGCCGGCTAGCCAAAGCAACAATACAAGCAGCAGTAAAGAAAGGGAGAGTTTTAAGTGTAAAAGTGTAATTTGAACACAAGTTGTTCGTGTGTTCAAAAAGAAACTGGGGTATTTATAGTTTTGAAAACGAGCAAAAAAATAAGTAAAATTTTTGCACAAACATGGAAATAATCACAAGTTAGAATCAATTAACCTAAGTAATTTTCCTTTAATTAAGGAAACACTGCGTAACGAGTATCAGTAGGCCTAATTAAGGAAAGAAAATCAGTTTGGGGCATATTGATTATTGCCATAAAAAGGGTAGTAAAAGCATGAAGTAGATAATGAAGTCTAAGTACGAAATAGGCTTATTTTGGGGAAATGATTCAGCAAGGTAAAATATTATAGAATCAATTAATTTTAAATAAGCGAGTGAAATTAGGGCTCGTAAAAGAAAAGCTTTTTGCAATCAGTCACAACATTAAGGGAATCAAGATCAATCAAGAAAGGAACATGATTATGCACTTCACCGTATAAATAGCAGGGGATGGACAAACATGTAGAGTTAAACATGTTAATGCAAAGAAGCAACACAAACATACAGTAGTAGTAGTAGGGGCAAACTAGCATTCTGCAGCAAGAAAACATTCGAAGCACAGTAGTCAAGTAGGTCAAGTAGTCACATAGAACCAATAGTAAAGAAGAACATAGAAGTAAGTAAAGGTCTCAGAATAGTAATAAGTGAGAAAACCTCTAAAAAATTTAGGGATTTAACAGTAACCGGGTTTTGCAAGATGGTAAGAACTAAAAATTAAACAAATTAAACGAGGACGAGAGAGTCATCAACAAAGAACAAATGCATATTTAAACAAATAAATTTCAGAACTCGGATATAACTAAAAGGAACTAGGATTCTTAACATGCTAAAACAGATAGAAGAATAACATGAGCAAATCATAGCCAAATCATAAACATGTTAAAATCAGAGATCCTTTGAAAAACTTAAATGAAAACCTTAACGAAGGGTCATTTTTGCAAGAAAAGTTGAAGAACGTTCGAAAAAACACTTCAATGTTCATGGAAAATACAGATCTAAAGAATATCTAGAAAAATCAAAAAATCCAAAAGATTAGGGTTTCGAAGAACCCAAAAAGGTGAGAAAGGCCTTAAAAATTAACGATCTAACTTGGAGAGTCAAAGATTTGACTGGAACGGCCATGGCTGGCCGAAAAAAAGCTAGGGACGACCGGAGAAAGGTCATAAATGGAAGTCAAGCAACGACTGGACCAACTTCCTTCGAGATTTGGCCGTGAAACCACATAAGCGATCACCCACGAGCCACGGGGGGAATTACACATCTCCGATGGCCATGAGAGGCCATGGATTAGGGTGGGATTGAAAGGTGGTAGCTAGGGTTCATGAGGGCTTTAGAGAGAGATGAGAGAGAAGAGGAATTCAAGGGCGGCATTTTGTGAATAATGAGGTAGGGCAAGAGGTCGTTTGGAATTAAAAAAGAAAATGGTGCATAGTGGTCGTCGATCTAAATGATCAGCGACTAAGATTAAAGGGCTTAGGTGGAGATCCAGATTGGGTCAAATTTGGACAAAATTGGGCCGGGCAATTTTGGGCTTGAATTTGGGGCTGAATGGGGTTGCCAAATTGGCTATAATTGAAATGCTATTGAGGCCAAATCGCAAATAGCCAATTTTCCATTTAAATTTTTTTATTAAATAGTAATTCAAATTTTAAAAGAAAATTAAGAGTAATGGGTAAATGAATATTATATAAATATTAATTTTAAAAAACTGGGATTAATTTTATAAGCATAAAACGCTATAAATTACAAGATAGGCTATAATTGTAATTATATGCAATTTAGCTTTAAAAATGCCAAATAAATTTATAAAAATATGCAAAAATTAACTTAATTATATTTTGGTGTAAATATAAGGATAAAATAAGTTACTCACCAAAAATGCTAATTTTCGGGAATAATTATTGGATTTTATGGTATAAAATAGGCAATAAATTGGTTTAAAAATCATTAAAATATCAAAACTATTGGGTATGCTTATATATGCACATATATGCTATTTGAAAAGTATTTTGGGTATAAAGAATACATAGAAAAAAATTGGGCATCAACAGGCCATATGCACAATTAACACGAGCCTCGTGCCTTCGCCCTTGCTCCTTCATATCCGACCTCAGGAACACTACCCGCCTCCCACAAACTCTTGTATATATCCCACCGGGCTTTGGTGTGAACCCAAATCTCATGCAAATGACGGGGAACTGCAGTAGAGGAAGACTCAACTTGAGCCAATAATTGATCTTTTTTGGCCTCAAGAGTAGCAACCTGATCCCCTAAGGTTGACGCCTCCGGGTTGATCTCACCAATGCGCTCCTCAAGCCTCGTTTCCATTAGTGTGGTCGTCGCCCTCTCCGATTCCTGTTCGGATTGGAAGACGCGGATAATGTTCTCTAGAGTCATCGCCCTCGTACAACCGATGACTAGGAACTCTCAATGTTTTCCAACCCAGAAACCTTTCTCTCAATCTCGGTCAACTTTCCCATCTACTCCGCGCTTATCCTCTCGACCCTGATAAGATTCTAATCCATCTCAGATTGCATCCAGCTTCTCCTAAATATATTTTCACTCTGCAGCGACCCATTTTCCCAACTCAAGCTCTTTATCCTGTGCACGAAGTTGCTCCACGAGTATGATATTTCTGCGAATAGCCTGCATTAACTCCTGGTCCATCTTCTCCAATTCCTAGTCGAGGGATTGATTAACAGAGTTCGCCTTCAATTGCTCGTGTATGTCACGGCACCTATTGCGATAGTGTCGATATTTCTCCAGCATCGTTAGGAAAAATCTTGGCCTGAGTGTCGACCCTATGAGCGATTTCAATCTCCACCATGTACGTCTGAAAAATGAAAAGACGAGCTAAGGACAGATCATCAAGAAAAATGAAAGGAACATGAAAGAAAAGTGAAAACTTACCCTGAAGCCCATAGCGGCCACTTCATGCATCAACTCAATATCAGGAACATTCCAAAGAGCCTCACTCTCGGCGGCAGAACACAAGAGGTCAAACTGCGGTACAAGATCCTCTGCATCCCCTGGGAGGTTAATGTCTGATGCAATCTGAAGAACACGAGATGTGCCTCCCGTATAAACCACCAAATTCTTCGCCCCTTGGTGGTGCATATAAATCATTGTGCTGGGAATGAGTTGGGGAGAGAAGATATTGAGCATGTGCCTCAAAGTGATCTCCCGACCAGTGAACTCCGCAAACTTGAGCAGCATAAGGAACAACTTATATAGGTACAGTGAGAGTTGAGCTGGGCATACCACGTAAAAACAGCAAAAATCTACCACCAAGAGAGGAAGAGGGAGCATATACCCACAATAAAGTGTTAGGCGCAGAAAGCACAATATCATGGACGGTCAAAATGGACTATGTCGTCCCATACCGTTGGCAGCATGTCATGTGGATAGGGATTCCCCATATGGCCTTAAGCTTTGCGATCCCTTCCACATTCATAATAAAAGGAGCAGGTTTTGCCTTCTCCCCTACGGTACTATGGAAATCATTCCATGATTTTTTCCGGCGAGGCAAAATCTCAGCCACCGTTGGAACCCCCTCGTCTTCCACCATTTCTATACCTCCAGTGGAAGGAACATCACTTTCTGGCATCGGAGTCATGGCAGGATAATCAGCACGAGAAGAATTACCAGCCATTTGTATCAATATCGCTAAATAAAGGAATAAAAGAAAGAGGAAGAAACTAAGGCAAAAGTTCCTGACTAACCAAAGAGAATAAAAAATCTGAAGTATTAGGAGAAAAGAAGGCTCAAAATTTTCTTGCGAGTGAAGGCATAGAAGTGTGGCAATCGAATGGTACTTTTCTTCTATTTATAAGAGACATAAATTCTCCGAGCGCGAAACCCAAGAACCGCCAATCGGAGTTGATTGGGCACAAAACAGTTCAATCCCTTGGGAACGTGTGTCATAATGGTGGTAATCATAAGCGATGTTTCATGTCAAACGACGCTTCGGTTCCGAAACGACCACAACGGTCCAAGGGTAACTCAAGAGCGTCGCCACATTACTGAATCTAAAATTCATGCCCGAATGGAGATAGTCAGGTTTCTCTTAGATGCGTAAAAATCATAATCCGTCTACCTGGCCGGACAAGAGATGACTTCAGCAGATGGAGGGACTAACTGTATTCGTCAAAATTTGACCATTATGGTCGACACGCCTGGGATCCGCCCAAGCGGCGGGACATCAAAAACACCATGATTCGCTCCAAACTACGTACCCCCTGGTATTTGCTACGATTAAGAAATTACACTCAGGGTCCAACATCGCTAATAGACGTGGTACATAAATGCCTCCATCCGTGAATACATCAGATTCTGTGGCTATATATAAAGGGGGAGAACCTCCGCGGGGGAGGGGAGGTTCTTCCTGTTTTCCTTCTTTCTATAATCTTCTATGTAATAGAAAGATTCGGTACCTCCAAAATAGATAAATCTCACAAAAATGATGTAAATAATATTCTCCACCGATAGATGGGAGAGGAAATATCAATAAGATGGAATGCCCTTACTTTATCCCATTCTATATGTTCTGTGTTATTGATAGGATTGAAACTTATTATGCTTGACTAAGATTTACTCCTTCATCTTCATTAATTGATTTAATCAGAAATGTTTCAATATCTTTTAGTCAAATAATAACATCCAAAAATATTTGGAATAAACGAGGCTGTTATAAAGAGGTTTGACTATTTTTCTCAATAAACTATAGGGGAGTGATTGGTTTGTGAACGCGTTATACTGTGATTATAATATAAATTATATGAAGTTAAATAATTATGAGATTCTTTATTAAATATATATTTATTGGTATAATTTTGGTTCATTAGTTAAAAGATAGGAAGTACAACTACAAAATATAATAATATAAAATATGTGATTGATTTTACACTAGAAAACTTGAAGAAACTTTCAGTTTCAAGTTAACCTTGATTTTTATAAAAGACTTTAGTAGAAGGACAAATATCATATTTTGTTGTTTTATTGTGAGATTAGTAATTCTTGGACTGTTATCCCACATCAAATAAGGTATAAAAATAATATCAAATCATGGTTTAAATAGGCTTAGGAATAAAAATTCGATTAAACGATAATTATATATTATATATCGAAATTATATAACTCATCCTTATAACCAAACGATCCCCAATAGTAGACAGTGATGTCAACTCGGTGGACGTCGTTTTTGTTTTTATTTTGTTCTCACTTAGTTGGGTAGGTTAGTGGGGTTCTTCTGATAAAAACATGAACATAGTGTTATCACAAAATTTTCATGTTTGATGAGCCATTTCGAGGAAGAACCAATAACTAGTATTTTTAGTGATGGTGGGTATGTCTTATCTTCTTCATAAGTATAGTCTCAGAGAAATTTATGATCTCGTGACCAGCAAGAGTTGAAGTGTCACAAGACCTCGACCGCCACGTTCATTGCTTTTCCTTAATTTTCAAATTATTAGGGACTGTGACATGTGAGAGAGTTTAGAGGTAAAAAATCTTAAAGATTTGAAAATTAAAGTGAAGTAATACTAATAGGATAAAATGAGCAGTTGATTGTCAGATTAAACAGTTTAATTTGGATCAAACCCTTGACGCGCATAGTTCATTAAACTATTAGGACTAGTTTCCTAGACTTGTTATTAGCATTTATATTCTCCATTTGACAGCTTAAGTAACAACGTGGGATTATCAATTCAGAATTTCAAATAGAGACGCATGTCATTTCCACACAAGTCTAACCCAATACATTGTATATTATTATTAACTTATCTTTTTAATATTTTATCCTTAGGCTTTTTAACGTCATATAATCACAAAAATGACTTTTAACCAAGAAATGGGTCCTAGCCGCTAAAATACAATTTCAGGAAGTTTGCTGAAGACCACCATGGCACACACCATACCTTTTTTTTTTTAATCCGTGGTTTTCGGGCCACTTTGCGAATCCGACTAGCTGTACTTATCGGGTCCCGCAGTTTCAAAGTGGGTGCACGGTTAGTTCCACATGGCCCTAGAGACGCGGCGAATTTGTAATACCTCCAATGGCCCTGCTGGGGCTCGAACTTGCGACCTGAAGGACGTTGTCCTTAAGCCTTTACCTACCGAGCTACCCTCGGGGTTTGGCACACATCATACTCCTTCCCCTTTATCCTTTTTTGGTTTTCCATTCCTAGTGTTTGTCCGAGAATGTTTATGAACATTTATGAACTCAAAACAATTATTAAAACTAAATGGCCAATCATAGCAGGTCGTAGCATATCTGAAGTTTAATAAAGGAAAAAGATAATGGAGACATATGTAGAGATAATATGGGATATTTAGTGATCTTTATTCATGATGATGGGTTAATCTGCCTCTCTATGAAGAGGTGATCCTTACAATCATGTTTTCATAGATCTATGGTTACCCTGTATTGCTGATGGTGATTCTCACTCTGTGTTGTACTCTATATTTCTTAGAGCCCCAATGGGGAGAGAGTGGAACCCCTTTTCTGATGATTGCTTCGGTATTTATAGGTCTTAATTATGATAGTTGACTTTCTTTGGAGATCGAGTTCGTGTTGTGAAACTATTGTGGGCGTACCCGCTAGGCGTCGTCTCTGACAAAAGAGCTCTAGGCGGCTATGAACAATAACCTGTGGTCGAGGACGGCCTTGCTACTTATGGCCTCTTCGCTCAGTTGGGGGCGGCCTCGATGCCTGTCATGCGCATTTGGGCCGAGGGGAGCGATTAATACATTATTTATAAGCTGAGCTTTTATAAGGTCGAATTACAACTCATACAGATAGTCCCTCCGCTTTTCGCGGTTACGTCGAGACAGACCGAGATGAGCGGATATGATAGTTTATACGATGTCTTCTTTCGATTGAGGATTGGACGACCTCCCAAGACGCCTCTTCATCGGGCGAAGATCCGAAGGCGCTCTCGCCTTGTGGGGGTTTTAGGGTGCGGGGTCCGACAGGTATGCCGCCATACGGGGAGTGATTGCAGTGACGGCTTGTGTTCCGCCGCACTCTCCCCGATTTCGATCGTGGAAGCGACGGTTTCGATGAGAGTCGATCCATTTCTGACGGCTAGGATTCTCATTAAATGGCGCATGTCAGTTTCCCGAGGTTTTGATTCGATTTTTCTTTATAAGCGGGCCTGATATGTCAGACATTTCTTTGTTCTTTGCTTTGCTGATCGTTTTTCTCTCTAGCAAGTTCTCAGGTAATCTTGCTTTTTCTGTGGCATAATTGCTTCCCGTTCGTAGTCATACTTCCCAGTTCTTCACCCAATCCTCCCGGTGACCCAAGTAAAATGGTTGGCCTTCCTTCTCGTGACGGTCTCACGATGGTGCTGCCCGCAAACTCTCCAGTGATCGAGGGGCTGTCCCCCGTGCTTCCGGCGGCTGACCGGAATGATGTTGAGTGGATGCCCTCGATTGACGATATACTTCCCGGGGCGGGAAGTTTGGCGGTGGATTTCACCGCGGATGGCGGTGCTAAGCATGTCAACAAGGCCCCGCTGATGGGGGAGGTGAGCATGGCCCAGCTGCACGCACAGGGGCTTATCCCCTCCCATGATGACATCATATTAGCCCAACCCGGGGACAGGGTGCACACTGACCGCCTGAGGTTTTGCGTGTTCTACTCTTTCCCGCTCAGGCTGGGGTTCAGGATGCCCCTTCCCAGTTTACTAGTCGACTTCTGCCGATATTACGGCGTCTGTCCGAGGCAGCTTACCCCGTCTGTGTATAGGCTTTTGGCCATGTTGCTCTAGCTCTCGGAGTTAGCCGGCAGGTTGGTCACTCTCCAGCATGTCCTTGCTCTTTTCGCTCCTCAACGGACTCGGGGGAGCATGATTCGGATGGTTTCACGAGGGTGGCAAAGATTTGGTGACGGCCTTGGACGACGAGGTCGAGCCT